>LR751451.1:0-48267 GCA_902729485.2 Mus minutoides | reverse complement strand
TTCCTCTTTAAATGCTTCTAGTTGTTTATCTGTGTTTTCCTGTATTTCCTTCTTATAGTCCTCCATCATCATCATGACCAGTGACTTTATATCCATGTCCTGCTTTTCTGGTGTGCTGTTGTATCTAGGACTTGATGTGGTGGGTGAGTTTGGGTCTGGTGATGCCAAGTACCCTTGGATTCTGTTGCTTCTGTTCTTAAGCTTGCCTCCTGCCATCTCTGCCCGAGGAGACCTGGCGTTGGTGCAGACCAGAAAGGACCCGCTGTTCTGCCCTGGGCCTTTATCAATCTCTTGGCTGATGTCTCAAGTTCCACGAGATTGGGCTGGAACAGAGGCTGTGTTCCCCTGCTCACCTCAGGTCCCAAGATAGGTTGAGGAGTCCCGAAAGAGCCTAGGAGAGTGCACAGCACCTGTGGCCTGAGACCTGAGCTGGTGCTGGGAGGGCCAGACAAGACCGGAAGGGAGGGGCTGTTCTGCCCTGGGCCACTATCAATCTCCCGCTGGTGTCTCAGATTCCACGAGATTGGGCTAGAACAGAGGCTTTGTCCCCCTGCTCACTTGAGGTCCCCAGATAGCTTGGAGGGTCCAGAAGGAGCCTAAGAGAGTGCACAGTGCCTGAGGCCTGGGCCCTGAGCTCCTGATGTGATCTTAAAGTCCTGGGAGTTGCTGGGCTCAGAGGAAAGATGGCGGGGTGGAGGGTGCTCTGGCTGGGAGAGGCCCAGCCTCCGGTGGGGCGGAGTTCTGGGATCCAGCCCCTGCGGGCAACTGCTGACCCACTGCTCCCAACACCACCTCTGCACTCCACTCATGTGTAACCCTGATGCAATCTTAAAGTCCTGGGGTGTGTGAAGCGCAGGGCAAGCCCTAGCTGCGTCCGCTGGGCTCAGAGAGAGGATGGAAAGACTTATCATCCAGAAGATCGGGGAGTTTGCTGTGAGATGTGTCTCCTAGTAATATCAGAAGCTACAGCCATAAAGTCTCATCAACATGACTGTCTAAATGTGAGCTGAACAAGTACACCAATGAACACACCAAAGTGGGGAAAAGCCCATGAAGCCTGAACTCTGCAAGAATAACAGTCAACTAAGGAATACTGAGCTTGGGAGAAACAGTCTTCCCCAGAGAAGAGTACACCAGGTAGTCATCCAGTACCAACCATCCGGCCCTAAACACATACAGACATACATACATACATACATACATACATACATACATACATATATACATACACACACACACACACACACACACTGAATGCATGAGTATGCACACACATGTGCATGAGTGTGTGTGCGTGTGTGCACGTGTGCGCGTGTGCGCGTGTGTGCGTGTGTGCAGATGTCCTTTATTTTTTAACCCATTAATGTTCCTTTAGGATGTTCTGTGTCTTGGCCACTGGAAATGATAGTGTAATTAACATGAGATACATATGTTCTTTCTTTTGGTTGTATAACCCTCAGTGCTGAGATTACTGGATCGTATGATTGCTCCACTTTAAAACTTTGCACACTCTTCATAGTGTTTTCTGTAGCAGTTGTGGCAATTAAATTCTGACCAGTAACATACAAAGGCTCTTTTCTCTACATCCTTGTTAATAAATTTCCAAAATCATTTTCTTATAACAGCAACTAACAAGTATGATATGAGGTTTGAGTTGCATTTTCTTGAAGATTAATACTAGTTTTTACTTCCCCCTTTGTATATTGTCTGTCAGGACCCTTTGACTCTCATCAGATTATTTTGTGGATATTTTGTTTATATGTTTTTTGATATAGAGTCATAAAAGCTTTTGTATATTTTGAATATACATTGTCAGATACATAGTATAAATACCATCTTATTCTACAGGTTGAAACTTTCCCTTTCTTTCTTTTACCAGACACAAGCTTTCAGTCTGATGTAATCCCACTTGTTGGTTTTTTAACTTGTAGCCTGTGCTTTTGACGTTATATCTAAAACAATCCTTTTCTAGACTAATCTTAAAAAAACTCATTGTCCTGTATTTTTTAAAATAATTTTGTGTTTTTATCTGTTTGTGTTTAGGTTTTAATTATTTATATAATTACATATTTAGATACAGGAAGAAATATTTAATAATATCATATATATGTAGAACCTAAAATAGTTAAACATAGACAGGCCACACAGCTCAGTCAGTGAATGCACCTGACAATCAGAG
Organism: Mus minutoides; assembly: GCA_902729485.2. NCBI lineage: Eukaryota > Metazoa > Chordata > Mammalia > Rodentia > Muridae > Mus > Mus minutoides. The sequence continues at coordinate 46,088 of LR751451.1, read as the reverse complement.
CTCAATATCTGAAACCTACATGTTGGAAGGAGAGAGCTGGCTCCTACAAGTAGTCTTGTGACCTTCACATACTCACACACACACACACACACACACACACACACACACACACACAGAGACACACACACACATGTATTGAGTGAAGAATTACGGTTGTCAGGGACTAGAGACAGGAAAGGGGGGTATTTAGATCAAGACATACAAGCATTTTATGTTGCAGCATAAATAGATCCTGAGCACCTAATGAATAACAGTGTGAATGTCTTATCAATACAGTATGTTGACTTAGAAGCTTCTAAATTCACACACAGCATGGGGGTAGAGGGAGAGAGGGATGGGAATCTTCAAAGATCTCAGAATATTTATATACATGGTAATATGATTTATTTCTCATATATATATATATATATATATATATATATATATATATATATATATCCTAAAATCATAGCATAAAGAACTAAACTGTGTTTCAAGTGCATTGTACCATGTTCTAAAGTTCCTTATCTATCTTCATAGCAAGCATCTGAAATGATTGAGATATCCATGAGAATATCAATGTTCTCCAGAATAACCTGCTAGTGGATCCATTCTTTCACATTTCATGTATTTAATAATAACTCCCTTAAAATATTACATTCTGGATATTCAGAATCAATGAAAAAGCTAAGCATCATGACTAAAGAGATGGATTTAATAGTTAGTAAAGTAGCCCTTAGGAAAGATTATCTGTAATTACACGGTCATTTTAATATAATGTTTCTTAGATCATTGTATTACACCATCAAACACAGAAGACCTCTTTTCTCCTTGGGTATTTAGTTATGCCAACACTCCTTCCCTTTTGCTTATATCTGCCAAGCCACTTCCTATCAATTATATCTGTTGAGTGATAACTTTGAATGACTATGGAACTCTGTCCCTATAAACACCGAATGTACTTGAAAGGAGAATAAAATTCTACTCTTCAAATTTCATTTCTTTTTATCTTTTTTTCTAAGAACTTACTGGCGATTTCATTCTGTATCCCATTATAGGAATGGCATCACAGAATAAAATATAAGCTGACAGTTCGCAGATTTATTATCATATTTGATATATTCACATTTTCAAGAGTGATGTTCTACAGTTAAATGAATCCACAGAGATTAAATCTCCTTAAAAGAAATCAATCCCCTCAGAGTGGGCTTTGCCTGCCAATGTGGCTTGATCAAACCCTAATTGGGTGTGGACTTTTGGAGATTGCAACAATTTTCATTTGCTCATCCATTTGAAGTAGACTTATTTTATTTTGAGTCTTAATATCTTCATCTATTGATTTTTTCTGACTTATCATTACAATTGAATGCATTCACATTAGTGCCTTGCAATGAAAGTATCAACACCAGTAGAAAATTACATTTTGGAACTTGTATTTAACTAGTGTACTTGAAAAATCAGTGTGTGAGGAAATTAAAACCTCCAATTTTCATAAATATTAGCTTCAAGTATTGTAATTAAGATGCCAACCAGACTCATGAGTGTCCTGGCTGGAGGGTAGCCAGTGAAAACCTTTCTGTCCGATTGCTATCTCACAACCTGGCTTATTTATAACTCCCCCTTGTCAGCAGAAGAGCCTAGATTCACTCCAGGGATCCCAGTGAAGACTCCATGTTTACTGTTTATTTTCCATCCTTATTTAACCCTAAACAGACTACTTCACATCTCCCCATGTTGTACTTTTCCTCTCAAGAAAGGGACTTATCACATAAAACACAATGATGCTTGATGACCTCAGTGACTATCCCAAGATACTCACTTGATGCCAAAATATACATCTAGCTGGATGGGACTCTCGACTCTGCAAGCAGTGTTTGTTAACACTCTTCTACTATTCACTTGGATTTCAAAAGGGAGAACACTTGGGTTATGGAAAGATAACAGTCGTGGCAGATCCATGTAAAAGCAGTGACTCCAGCCACAGTGCCAGTGCTCCTGGAAACAGGTCCAGTGAACCCTAGGCCCTCAGCCATGTGGGGAGGTTAGAGTAAATGGCTCAAGATTTAGCTTAAAGAGTTACACCTGTACACAGGAACTAGTGTTTCAGGCTCTACAGCACACACATTTCCAGCCCCGAATCTCTGCTTTCCTTGTTGGATTAGCAGGATATTCACTGTCCATTGAGTAACTCTTTGTATTAACTCTTCTTATGGCAACTTTTAAACTAAAATAGAATTTTATCATTCTCTTGCTCCTAATTCTCTCGCAATCCCTTCCCCTCCTACCTAGGGCACATCACTCCCTCTCAAATTCATGGCCTCTTTTTCTTTGATCATTGTTGTTTACACACACACACACACACACAAATACACATGTGCACATGCACTCACACACAAACACAGAGAGGGAAATGCACACACACATACACACACAAATATATGTGCTCCATCCAAAAACTGTTACTTCAGTCTATATGATTTCGAGACTGAATACTTGTTATTGGATCATCAGTTTGGGGAGCCATCCCGGGGAAGACTGTTTCTTTTCCTTTTACCATGCATTGGTTGTTTGTAGTTCTGTGTCTAGGGGTGCTGTGAGTAGGATTTCTCTCCTCCTCATCAGCATGTCTATTCATGTTCAGGTCCCGTTTAGACAGCCATTTTGTTACATCGCCGTGAGCAAAGCTTTCATGCCATTTCTAAGAGACAAAATTTCACAGCAATCTTTTGACTCTCTCCTGTTTTCTAAGAGAGGTATGGGAGGTTGTGCAGATGTTATCAGTTGACCTTAGTTAAATTAGATGAGTTCATAATGCAGTGATAGAAAATAATATTATCTTCACTTCCTGAGGCTGAAAATATTGACTCACTCTTCCCAGTCTACATGGCTGACTTGGCACTGGCATTAGTATGGACCCTACTTTTAGAGTCACTAGCATTTTTAATTAGAAAGAATAAAATATAAAGTAATATCATATGGAAAGCAGTAATATCAACCCGACCGTGTAGGTTTAAAATATAAAATGATAAGTTTACAAGCATAATCATATTTCTGCACGCATTCAATGAATCATTCAAAGAAAAAGCAAAACATGTTTTGCCTAGATTTTAGAATGTGAATCATTTTGTCATAAAAATGATCATGTTTAATGACATGAGTCACATCTTTTAAGAGCTGTGAAAAATATTCTACATGGAAACTGACAATAACATGTCAGAATCTCCTAAATTAAAAACAAAAGAAAACCCCTCCGAGGGAGCAGTAGTAATTTTTAGAGATGCATTATCTCTTGGTTTATGACCTAAAGAATGCTGGCCAAAGCTTCCCTTGTGTGCTAAGGTGTGCCTTGGCTTCATGTAGAGATAAGGATAACTTATTATAACCTTTTAATAACTTGAACACAAACGGCAATGGAGTGAATAATTTTCATCCTGAGTAACTTTGGCCCTAACTAGTGCAATGCCAAGCAAATTAATCAACCAAGTGCTCCAGTTGCACACAGAGATGCTTATCCACCGACTCCCAAGCTCCGCAACCTGCTGGGGTGCACTGATTTTATCACCCCACGAATCTGGTAGCAAGGCACTGGGTAATCACATGACTGTCTTGAGAATATGATATTGATTTGTCCTTACTTTTTCCCAAGTATCATTTAGCTGCTCTTAGACATGAAGTCTTGTAGTGTAATTAGCACTCCATTTCTGTATCATCTTCCCATTTTGTGTCTTCTTGGAGACAGATGCTCTAAGTCATTTCTATTGAGCAGAATCTGCTGACAAAGGATTCACATTAGAGTTATCGCTGTCAAAGCAAAGTAGAAATGGAAACGACTCCATTTCTATCCCAAGCCAGAACAAACAAACAAAAATCACTTGGCATGAAACAATGGTGAACCTATAAAACTTCTTGTAAATATCTTGATGAGTAACTTAAAATGCATTAGCTATAATAAAATTTTCTATTATTTCAATTGAACACAGTATATTTTCTTTTTTTCAATAAAGAAGATAAACCAAAGCAAACATTACTTAGACTTAATTGAAATTACAATCAACCTATATAAACTACCAATTACCATGAAGATAAAACGTTCTATTAACACTCATCAAGGCTACAACATACATTATTTTTTCTACTAATAGTTATATGACCTTCAAATATGTATTTCTTAAGTCTTTTGTGAATTTAACATAACTATTTAGCTTTACAGCACATTCCCACTTACAGAGACCTAAGAATTTAGCTATTTTTCATTATAGTTGTATTTGAGAAAACTTCTCTGAAGCAGCACTGTATTTTTCATGAAATTAGAATACGATCAAGCCAACCTCATACTGTGTTGAAATTTTTAATAGACTAGTACAGTGAAGAATTCCACCCCATATAGTAGTTATTTTGGAAAAAAAAAAAGTAATTCCCGCTGATTGACTTTAGGATTCATTAGTTTGCAATATCTCTCCAAAATAAATAAATGTATGTGCCTTATTATTTCATTTTATCCCTCTGAGTGATATCCATGGTGTCTTTTTCCTATCCAGATCTTCTCCAGGTTCTTGCTTCTATAAAAATTCAATTGAAAGTTCACAGTGGTTGAATTAATACTTAGTTCTAAAATAAAGTTCCTGATGAACAACAACTCTTGAAAATTGGATTCAGGGTCATCATCATATGGACTGAATTCTTTTTAACATTTAGTGCTTTTTCTCTTGTTTTATATTTTTGAAATCTTTCTTCATCTAGTTTTATCCTAATAACATATTTTTGTTCAACCTCTTGGAGTGATTTTTGAGCACTTTCAAAGAAAATGATTATTCAAAATATGTAATTATATGCTAATAATTATTTAAATTAAATACCCTTAATAGTTCTTTATTGAAATGTCTTAAATACCCTTAAAAGTTCATTATTGAAATGTCTACTTGCAGCATTGTACATATGACAAGACTAACAACTTTGTATTTATTTGCAACTTTCCTTGCGTTTAATAGCTAACATAGTATTACTAATGTATCAGCAATTTATAATTGGCAAACACATGGTTAGTGTTTCCTATTGCACTTCTAAAACTCAGTATATAGTTTAATGCTGTCTAAATGAGCTTTCCAGGCATAAAATAATTACTGTTCCATAAATAACAGTTTTTACATATTTAAATATTTTTTCTTTAAAATTAGTTCTATTTACGTCATTATGGTTGAAGCTGCCTAATGCCAAAATTTATGGGTTAAAATTAGCACTAATATCAAGTTCTGCTTATTTTGCAAATATTTCAAGATTACTTTGAGAAGCCAGAAATTCACACTAAAGTGCTCAGCTAATCAGCATCTCCATATTCTAAAACATGAATAAAATCATAAAGTCCCATTTTGAATTTTTGGTTTCAATATTTATCAACAAGGATCAGAATTACTTAAAACTCTTTAAATATTATTGAATTTAGGAGTATTACACATTCATCAAGCTTATGTGAAAAGGCAGAACTTTCCAGTGAAGACATGGGCTACATTATTATCCAATGAAGGGAGCACATGTTGGAATGAGGCGGGACCAGGCATGGAGGGAGTACACTGTTTAGTGGCCACTATGAGAGTGATTCAAGAGTAACTAAATATATAGAGGATAAGTACATACTGTGAGAATATACTACTCCATAATCCCTAAAGATAGCAATGAAGGCCAACCAAATATGATACTTAAGTGTAATGGGTTTTTCACGTGATGTTTTCCCACCCCAATTACAAGTTAGTTTCATTATTTCACTCCGGTTAACAGATAGTACAACCAAGCAGGAAACATCGGGAAGAGAAGGCAATGAATAACAGCAATGCCACTGCCAGTGGTCTTCCTTCAGGCAGAATGACATACACATATATATTTAAACATCAGCAACAAAAACATTCAGCCACATACTACTTTTCTAACCATCTATTAGCACCAGTTCTGAAAACTAAGTCTGCAGAGGAATATATATATATATATATATATATATATATATATATATATATAATCTGCTGTTTGAGGTTTGATTTAGAGACTGTTGATTCCTATGGCTTCCTCAGTAGTCTTAATCTCACTTAAAACCATCACTAGAAAGGAAGAAAAAAATTAGGAGACCTCTCTTGAAAATGAGGTCACCTAAGGAGATAACTGCGGTTCACTTGAAGTGAACTCCTCTCGCTCTCTCTGACTCTCTAACTCTGACTCTCTCTCTCTCTGCCCATTGTTCTCCCCCTGACTACCTCCTCAATCAAGCAAGCAATTTTTTCCTAATTATTTTTCTGACCAGCCTGTCTGCTCATGCTCACTTTACAATGAAAACTGTGTTGTGAGGCAGAGCAGATGCTGCACGCTGTTCATCTAGTGATGGAGGCGGATACAATGATATTTGGAAATATCTTGTCATTCAGCTGCTCTCACTTGTTCAGCACCTGGAGTGTTGATAACAAAGAGGAGAGACTGCATTGACTGTGTTGTCTTTTGTGCTACCAGCTACTTTATAGCCTCATATTACACAAGCTCTGGTCACCTTGGTGACCATATTCCCCTTTGAACATTTGTTGTTGTTGTTGTTGGGATTTCTTTTTTTTTTTTTTTTTTGATTCCTTTCTAAAGACTTTCTTCACAGCTTATGAATCCCAAGTACCTTAATGAGTGCCCTGTAGGTAGCCTGTTGTGCAGGGTTGCAGGAAAACAAAACTATGTCCTAGAGACACGACAGCAGTAATCCCATTAGTTCTGTGCAGTCGGGGACACGGGGGGGGGGGGGGGCAAGCAGTTTCAATGTACTGGGAAAACATCTCTGTTTATGCACGGGCTGCTGAACATGAGGGGTGTTCTCATCCTCAGTGCTAATGTGCTGAATGTGGGTCTTCACTCTCATCTGGGGACAGGCCTCCCTGCTTTTAACATTGCCTGCCAGTAACCAACCAAATTCCTATCTGCTTATCCATGACTCTTCATCAGTAACAAATATTATAAGTAGTAACTGTTGTAGGTAATAATTGTGCAAAAGTTTCCCACTGTTTCTTTTTAGATCCTGAGAGATGAGACAAATTTCCATGTGGAAGGATGTCTTCCATTAACTTTAAAATTTTGAAATCAGATTTTGGACTTCCTTGTTCTTAAGTAAACATGGCTTTCTTCAAGTTTACATTTGTGATATTTTTATAAGTATTGTAATATATTAATATTCATATTCATATTCTTGCTCTCATCCCACTGCTTCATAAACAGTGATATGATACACCGGCCCAACCTTGGCTACCCTGTATGCCTTCCTTCCACATATACACATCTGCCACAGTCCAGCACTTCACCCAGGAGTCCTTTCCGCAGGCCTGGCCATAGCCTGCTATGATCCACATTAAAACTCTTATTGTGTTAGTAAGTAACAAAACTTTATTCAATAGGCATAGCATGATAATGTGGCATGGATGTTCAGAAGGATTGTCCCTAGTACATACAGGTTGTAGGATCCTCTGATACTTGCTGAAGGCAGTTTGTATGTATGTTTGGGCTGTGTGACATTAGAGCCAGAAACCCACCATAGACAGATGCACACTTCTGCTTTAACAGCTTGGAACATCACATGACAGAGTTTAATTTGCGGGCCAACGTCAGACAAAAAACAAGCAAAGGCTCCAAATCCCAGTCGTCTGACTTCCAGCCTAGTGTTCTTCCTGACACAAAGTCCATTTAACTCCTGCAAAGTTCAAGCCATGAACATTAACAAAAACACATGCTTTATTAAAAGTAAACTAAATCCCAGCAGTGCATGTATGACAAACACACAGGTCTCCCAAGTAGAACAGGCAGAAGAACCTTTGAATCAGCCCCCATTTCAGAAGTTATCTGTCTGTCACTGAGTCCTCTTGAGAATCTCAAACCCATCTGAACTATATTTTAAGTAAAAGCAGGTGGCTTTAAACTATTAGTATACCATGATTCTTTGATAAGCTGATATAAGCACTGGGTGATTATTATCACACAGCGAGAAACTGTAGACTAGAGTTAGGAAGGTGCAGTGTCCGTAAGCTACTGAATTTAAGAATGTTAGGTTTCTGGTTCTCTGGGAGTTTGTCAGCTCTCTCATTACAATCCCACAATGCTTCCTGGCATGAAGTGCTAGTACATGCCTATATCCCTTCAACACAAGAAAACTCTCAGAACTGTATCATACATCCTCACATCAACTATTTCCCTCTTAGGAGACAAAATGACTACAGTTGGTTTAGAGACACCAACATTCAGTTCTTGTAATGTACAAAACCTCCTCCTTGTGTTTGTTCAAAATCAGAGTGCTCTCTGGGGTGGGGGTAAAATGGGGAGAAATGGAGTTTAGTAAAGAGTGAAGGTGGGCTCCTCTTATTGGGGCATATTTCTTACCTTGTTACACTGTTTTGTAAAAGATATTCAGAATGTAACACATTAGAACTCAGGATTCATCAGCATCTGACCAGTTACTAATGCCTTCCACAATTTTGGAAGCGTCTGCTGCATGCAGTAACATGGCACCTGGGAAAACGTGCCTCCATGTTATTATGATTGACAGGCCAGAGTTGGGAGCACCATTATTCTGCTCACAGAAGCAGCAACCCTAGCCAGCGTTAGAGAATGGGGACTCTTAACTGAAGCAGTAGCACAAGATTTGATACACCTCCTCTGGTCTGCTTCCTTGCCACCCTCCATTTGATCTTGAAGAGGAAGGCGGACGATTGATCCTACAATGTGGACAAGGTCATATATAGAGAAAGATACTCTGAGTGCTGCATGTGAGGGAAACACACACAATGACAGTTACCAATGACAGGCACCACATCTTCCAAACGCATTGTGAAGATTATCTTGGCTCTTGCAGAGTGTGTACCTGACAAGGGTCACCAAAATTGAAGCCAGAAGAGGAGAAGCTTAGAGGAGGGGCTTTGGACTGTTGCTCCTTTTACAGTATTTTTGTTTGTTTGTTTGCTTGTTTGTTTTATCAAAACCGACTTTTTGCATACACCCTTCTAAAGTCCTGGCATTGTGTTGCTTGAAATGTCTATCTATATATTGCTTCAATATCCTCTTGAAACAAGGTCAGTGTTGAGAGTGTGTTTAAGGTGGAGAATCTCTTTCCTACTACTTAGCCTCCAAGAAGTGGAGTGAAGATCTGAAGGATGATGTTGGGCTTAGATTCTGAAGCATTTCTTTTGAATCGTAGGCTATACTGTTTATTCTTTTCTGTATTAGTGTACTGGGGAAAACCAGAGAACGTTTGTACAGAGCAGGGACAGGAAGCAGGGGTGTGGCGCAAAACGTGAAGGATGGGAGAGTGGAGAAGAAGAGACTAACGTGGGAATTCAGGAAATTTCAAAAGGGACCAGACTCTGAATCAAGGAGATAACTGTGGCCAGAAGGAGCCATTACAAAAATATGGAGTTGGAAAGAGAGGAGATGTGCATCTTACATGGCTCACATAGCTGGAAGCAGCAGTGAAGGCTGAGAGAAATGGAAGATTAATGATGAAACTTAGTGTGGGGAAGTGGTTTACAAATTATACTTTTTTTTTTCATTTACATTTCACATGTTATCCAGAAATTTTCCCTTACCCTCCCGCATCCCCGCCCTGCTCCCCTACCCACCCCCTCCCACATAATGGCCCTGGCCTTCCCCTGTTCTGGGGCATATAGAGTCTGTATGACCAAGGGGCCTCTCCTCCCAATGATGGCCAACTAGGCCATCTTCTTCCATATATGCAGCTAGAGACATGAGCGCAGGGGGAACTAGTTAGTCCTTTGAACCTGGATCTTCAACTAGATTTGGGATGATCCTTCCCATATCTTAATGTGTCCTTTCAGTACCCTTTCTAATGCCATGAAACTACACTCAGGATTCTGCCAGGCCATGTGATATTGTTCAGCATATTTCAGTTGGCCTGTACATAAACTTGCTTGCTGCTTTTCCAGAGCACCAGGGTTCTGTTCCCAGTACCCCTGTTGAGACACTTGCAAGCAATCGTAACTCCAGCTTCATGGAACCTGATACTTTTTTTCTGGCCTCTTCAGAAACCAACACATATGTGTCCCATACACATACACAGATACACACAGATACATACATGTTATAAAATACATCTTTTTTTTTAAGACACTGGGGAAAGCTGTCTTCTGCTGTTTTCTAGCCCGTATCTCACCATGCTCCTCACAACCCTAAGTCATTGGGTTCCTCTTCTGCTTACTCTTTACCATGCTCCTTCTTTTAGTTATTTAGGTACATTTGCTTGATGTCATTTCCTAATTTTAACTTTCCTTGTACTTCTCATGTTCATCCATGAGATTGCAGCAGCCCCCAGTGACCTAACTTCCTTTCAAAGAAGCCAGCTTCCTAAAGGTTATACCAATTCCAGATAGTGTCACGGGCTGCTAATCAAGCCTTTGACACTTGGGCTTTCAGGGTACATTTTAGATACAAACCATACCATGCCTTCATGCCATTGGTGGCCTGAAGACTTCCACTCCTATTGCACAATGGCCTTTCTTCACAAATCATGTGTCATGCCGATAATTGCCAATGTCTGTACATTTCTTTCCTGGTCACCCATATTACCAAGGATATGTATTAACTAGGAAACAGCCATTTTAACACAAAACAACATATTAGTAGATAGCTACTTGGCAATTGCTCACTAAACATTAAGTTAGTATGTGTCTTAGTGATGAAGAAGAAGGAGGAGGAGGAAGAGGAGGAAGAGAAGGAGGAGATGGAAAAGAAGAAGGAGGAGGAGGAACAGGAGGAGGAAGAAGAGGAGGAGGAGAACGTAAAGTACATTATATGATAAGCCTATAAATATTTGCACATAACTCCCAGAGAATCATAAAAGCCCAATTATATATTAGTGCTCTGTGTTATCTATAGAGTTTAATAGAATGAAAGTGTTACAGTGAGTGGTATTTTATCTGCTTTGTCTTCCTTTTTGCTGGTAAAAGAAAATTTGCTCCCTTCTAAGAGAGAGAGAGAGAAAAAGAACAGACAATGATTATCAAAGAATCAAAGAAGGGGTAATTAGAGGATTTTTAATCTTTAGTAGGTTTCTGAGATAATAGTAAGAATAAAATGTAGTGGGCATGTAATCATGCAACAACAAAAGGATCCATTTATAAAAACATATAAGAACCGTAATAAAAAGCTATGGCTTAATGTTTATTTTGACCAGTGAAGATATTAATATGCACTTGCATAGAAGATAAAGAGTCATTTGGTTTGCTTTTGTTATTGATTTAGACTAGCAAATCACTGCTGTAGGCTCCATTGTGACCTTCTGTGTCATGCTCTGTTGAAGTGACTTAGTTTCCCATGTGGCTCTGCTCATATCATGCTTACTAGGCTCTGTCCACACTGTCTGATTGCCCAAATCCATTCCTAAAGTCACTGCACAGTCAAAAAATGTGAAAGCATATATCATGGTAGGTGTCTCAATTACTACCCTGTTTTCATGTGACCAAGCCCTAACAGTTTCCTTTTTTAACAGAAATCTGGGCCAATGTTTGCTTTGTTTATAAGACAATAGGCGCCAATTGTACTAGAATATTATTGGAAGTCAAGTAAATGCTATAAAAGAACTATTTTATAAGAATTAATAAGAAAATTCAAAATAGATTCAAGGTCATTAGTACGTAAGTAATCCAATGACCCCTTTTTACTTCAGATTAAATATGTATTTCCTTCTGAAATATAGCAAACCTGGCACAGACCTAAGTCACACTGGCTCTTTTTATCTTTGTTTTTGCAATGTTTTTCACATTGTTGTTATAATTTTTATTGTTTTAACCTTCCTATTTCCTTGGTGCTTATTAATGACTCCAGAACTTTTAAAGGGAGAAAAACCCTACATTTATGTAGTTTTATATATTTTTCATCACAAGTATCTCTATCTTGGACAAAACTTAGTCACTGCTTCTACAGTTGCTTATAATATGTATTATTCTGTTTGTCATGTTTAACAATTATTCTTACATTTTGTTGAATATTAGTATAATCAGAGAATTTATGAAGAAACTCAAATCAACTGACATTTTCTCCTCAAGTTAAGATTCTGGGACTCTCACTGAGATAAAAATTGGGTGCCAAATTTTTAACAACAACCTAGGTATTCATACAATATATTTCATGTGTGCATTACTTTCCCCCATTGTTTCATGACTCCAAACCTCACAAGAAAGTGTGCTAATATTAGTTAAAGACATTGATCAATTGATAGTTGCAGACAAAATTGTTATAATTTTGTAGAATAATTAAGACCTAATATTTATAGTTTCAATGAACATATAGAAATTCTTTTTCTTGTAAAAAAAAATCAAAGAAAAATTTAGATAAAAGTGTATTTCTCAGAAATTATTAGGTTCTTTTTATGATCCTTGGTACTTCAGTAAATCAAGAACTAACTTATTGACTATTTCAAGTGGAGTTAAAGTGTTAATCTTCCCACTCAACATCCATCAGAAAATTAACACCTGTTATTTATAAAAGCTAAAAATCCCAAATACGAGTTGTTGTGCCATTGGAATGGATGAGTTTGTGTAAGCCCATCCCCACTTGGACCTTACAATCATTCTGTGAACCAACATGAAAATGCTGCCTGATAACACACTCCCACCTCAATGAGGTCAAGCCTTTGGCCCTATTCTTGTTTCAAATCTTATCATACAGGAGCTCTACCAATCCAATACCGGTTGATGGGAGAATTTCTTTTTTTTTTTTTTTAATTTTCTTTTTACATTATGGAATAGAGTTTATTTAGGATTTAGGGAGGGGAGTTGAGGATGGAGTAGAGACAAAGACAGACAGAGAGAGGAGAGAGAGAGGAGAGGCTGGCCAGGAACACATGGAGAGAGGGGAATGGGGAGAGAAAGGAAAGAGGGGGTAGGAGGATAAGAAAGTAAGAGAGAGAGTTTATTTTCTTATTTGATAAAACAAAGGCCTTAAAATCAGCCTTTGGTTCTTGAGGTTATAGCTCTTTCATCATACAGAACTTGTACTGTTCTTTTCTTTGTATCCATCCACTGGTGATGTTGGCTGAGTATTTGTAGAAGGCTGCCTATCCTAGTGAAGGTATTTTGGATATAGTCTGTGGTTTTTATTCTAATATAAAATATCTATTGTTCCTTCTGAGATCTCTACCTTTCTCCCAACATGCTAAGTTTCAGATTTATCTTAGAGTGGCCAACACACACCTGTGTGCCTTCATTAAAATCACATTTTCCTTGTAGTCATCCACCAACGTTAGCTCTTACACTCTTTCTCCCCTGGCTTCTACAATGATCTCTGAGCCTCTGGAAGATAGAGTCCATTTTGTATGTTCTATTTATATCTAGATATTCTGTAGTCTCTAATTCTCTGCACCTTTGCCAGTTCTGTGTCTCTATGTTAAGAATCATCTACTGCAAACAGAAGCATCTAAGATAAGGGATGAGAGATATTCCTTAATGATTGGTCATTAAGAGTTTAATACTATATCTGTTTACTAAAATAATAGGTTCTCTGCTAGGGTTTATGAGAATCTTGCCCCTCTCATAGTGCAAATATGTGTTTCACCTTTTAGGCTGAACCGTAAATCCAACTAAAAAGTGGTTGGTTACTCCTTTGAGATTGTTTCACTCTTGTACTAGTGGGCATTTCTTGCCAGGTTGATTGTTATTGGCACTCACAGTTACATATCTGGGTACATTAATGATTGCTTTTCTCCTCAAGTAGCATGAATCCTACCTTCTAACACTATGAAAGATAGCCATCATGGATGAAGCTTCAAAGTCAGTATTGGCTTGATTTCTTAAGTATATGGTTTCTTCAGCTAGAGGGTCCCTTCTTGACACAGCAGGGAATCTGCACATCTGAACTCACGTTGGTCATAACACCATTCACAAGGCTTGCACAAGCCTAACCATACCATTTCCCAGAATGAAGAAGTGAGTGGGGTATGAGGTTCCACTACTAGCTATGGAACTATTAGAAACTCTTAGCTGCTGAAATAGGAAGAATCAGGGTGATCTGAAAGTGTAACCCCTGATAGGCTGACCATGCTATGATGGAAGGCCACACATAAAAGAACAAATGGTCAGCAAAAAAAATTGGCTTTAATGTTACTAGTAATGAAAGCACACAAAACTGAGCTGGAAAGGAGGGAAAGTGTGTCTAAGATGAGCAGGGGCATGGAGAGGGAATATTATCAAAATATGTTGTATACAATCCTCAATGAAATAAGAAACAAAAACTGAAATAAAAAAGAATGAAAAATGTGAGTGTATGCACTCCCCCCCCCCAAAAAAAATAAGCAAAATACTATTCTCTTCATTTCTTTGTGAGATCCTTTTTAAGATTTCTATTTAACTTTTTATGAAAATAATTTCTAATTATTTAAGTGGATAGCCATATTTATCCTAACTCAGGAATTTAGACATATTTTAACTGGTTAAGTAAACAAAATAAAGTATTGTTTTTTTTTTTAACTCCCACACAAGCCAATCCTAAATGTATTAAATCAAGGTATTTTTCTTAGCCTGAAAAGTTAATAGCAGGTGTAGTACTTAATGAACTGCAGCAACTTGGACTCATTGGTGTGGCAAATAGATTGTGATATTCATTTCCAATTAAAGTTCCTTTGCAAAGATCAATGAAGCACATTTTCACAAATTGAATCACACTAAACTAATAAACAAAATTCTCTCATCCCTGTTGAAGGAAAATTATTATTTCCTTAACATTTAAAATCCCATCCCACTATTAATTATAAGATGCAAGGGGTAGAAGGGATCACACATTTGTTTATTCATCTGTGTTTCGCTTTCTATTTTTTTTTTAAAGGAAGGTTAGGAACACTAACTATTATGCAGAAGTTACAAAGAATAATTTTCCAGCTTGAATTTCTTGGTCTTTGAACCATAAGCATTTTTACTTACTAAATAGCACGCTTGTGCTAATGACTAAGGGTCTGATCTTTAGTAAATTAGAAAAGAATCTGTTACGGAGTAACCTTTAATTAATGAATGCACAGTTTATATTTGCATTTAAAACAATGGCATTTGTTGAAAAAAAAGAGAATGACTTAATATTCTGCCTCTAAAATCATTGAGCTGCTCAGAAAAATTAAAATGTTAACTCAACTACCATAAATGTCACTACTTTACTTTAAATATGTACAAATGTTATGATATTCATTTTCAAAAACCTCCTAACCTTTCACCTTCCCTTGATATTTCTTTCAAAGTATACTTTTGGAAACTGTTATATATTTTTAGTTTCAGTTTAAAGTTTTCAGAGATGCTGATATAGATCGGGGCGGGGGGCGGGGGCAAACAAACAGAAATGGAGCCCCCCCCACCAGAAGCAAAGGGTAAGATCTTACAAGAACCATGTTTTTCAACAAGAGAAACTCCAATGGAAACACAGAAAAGATTTCCTGTCTGGGAAAACCCTAGATTTTAAGAATGCTTTTCAATGTCATGATCAACTACTTCAAAGGTTTTTTTTTTTTTTTTTTTTTTTTTTAATGGAATGATCTGACATTTGTGAACAATTCTAAAATGAAAAAGATCTACCAAATAAGACCACCAATCTGAATGGCACTGTGACAATTTGCCAAGCCATATCTGTACAGTTTCTGTGAAGAACTCAGCGGGAAGATCGGGGTTAAAGAAAGTTGTCTTAGTCAGGGTTTTTATTCCTGCACAAACATCATGACCAAGAAGCAAGTTGGAGAGGAAAGGGTTTATTCAGCTTACACTTCCACATTGCTGTTCATCACCAAAGGAAGTTAGGACTGTAATTCAAGCAGGTCAGGAAGCAGGAGCTGATGCAGAAGCCATGGAGGGATGTTCCTTACTGGCTTGCTTCCCCTGGCTTGCTCAGCCTGCTCTCTTATAGAACCCAAGACTGCCAGCCCAGAGATGGTCCCACCCACAAGGAGCCTTTCCTCCTAGATCACTAATTGAGAAAATACCCCACAGCTAGATCTCATGGAGGTACTTCCCCAACTGAAGCTCCTTTCTCTGTGATAGCCCCAGCTGTGTCAAGTTGACACAAAACTAGCCAGTACAAAAGTATTTTTTTTTAACCAACACAAACCAGACACATATGGAACAGAATATAAGAATCAGATATGAATCCATGCAACTAAGGCAGAGTTTTGATGAAGATAGCAGAAGTACACACTGGAGGTAAGACATCCTCTTCAGCAAACAGCTGGAAAAGCTAGATAGCCATACATAAAAGGATGGCGCTGAATCTGTCTCATCCTGTACAAAATGCAATCTAAACAGATGAAGTGCACTAGTGTATGACCTCAAGTTCTGAAATGTTCAAAGGAAACAATAGAAAGAACACTTTAAGGTATAGGCATATAGGCAAGAACTTTTGTCAATAGGACTTCAGATGCTTAGGAAATAATGGCTTTGCCATATTAGATGGCTTCTTTACAGAAAAGGAAAAAAGCTACTTGAGTGAAGAGCTATCACTAAAGAACGAGATAAAAGCTTTGCAAGTTACACACCAGACCCATTAACATCTAGAAGATATAAAGGACTCAAAGAAACAAAACCTAAAAACAATTAATAAATTGGATAATGAAATGAAGAGATAGCACTCAAAAGATGAAACACAACTGGTAAATTAACATAGCAGAAATGTTCAGCTTCACTAGTGGTCAGAGAAATGGAAGAAAAGCTTTATTGAGATTCTATCTCATCTGAGAGAGAATGGGCAGATGCTGGTTGGGATGTGGACAAAGAGAAACCCTTATACATTTTTTGTTGGGAATTTAAGTGGGTCCATTCATATGGAAATAAGTCTTCGAGCTTCTACAAACGATAACAATAGATTTTCCATAAGACTAGGCTGTAGCACTTCTGGGTATTTACCTAAAGAATCCAAGCCCACACAGCACAGAAATATCCACCTAGTCCTGTTTTTCTTCAACACAATATACAGTAGTTAAATTAGGTAACAAAATTAGGTCTCCAATAACAAAGGAATGGAAAGAAAATGTGTTGTATATACACAATGGAAATTTTAGCCACCAAGGAGAATGAACACACATGTTGTGGAAAAAAAAGTTACAACTAAAGATGACTGTATAAGATGAACTAATCTAATCACACACACACACACACACACACACACACACACACACACACACACACACACACACATATATATATATATATATATATATATATATATATATTCAAGCAGCTGTCACACCGTATGATAGTTAGGAAACAAAGAATGATTGAGGTTCCAAAGTTCTTAGTCAGTTTCTCTTTTATATTCACTTAAGGACCAAAGCCCCAAAGATGGTGCTGCCTACGTTTAAGGTAGAACTACCCATCTCAGTTCACCTAGTAAAAATTATATTATTTTGGGGTTCTGAATTTAATACAAGTGCAAGCTAAGCACTTTGGAGTCAAAATCATTCCTTGTTTCCTCACTAGGATGTAATGTGACCAGCTGCCTCAAGCTCCCGCCACCAGGGCTTCCTTACTATGATGAGTTCTCTTGAACTATTAGTCATCATGCTCTTGCTATGGTATTTAATTACAGAAAAAAAATCTGTTTTCAGTCAAAAAGCAATTAAACCTAATTTAAACAGAAAAAAACTTTGTGGATACTTGGTGACTTTATTTTGTTGAAAGAGAGAGAAAGAGATTGTAAGAGCAAAATGTTTAGGAAAACAGCTTCTAGATACTGTCTTCCACACATGACAGAGAAGCTACACCTATTAATCTTAACAATATAATTGTCTAAACAAAGCTTGAATAATGACAATACCCATTGGCATACTAACATGGATGAAGGAAATCACACAGGTTTAGATATGTCTAGTAGATGAAGAATTTCAGGTAATTTGTGGCTGTGAAAAGGGGATGAATCAGTCTTTAGGGATGAGCCTGCTGATGAGTTATCCAATCTGAAGTGGTCATCACTAAACATGTATACAGAAGAGCATGATTAAAAGCACTCAGTAGGTCTTGAGATGTGTATATGTGCTATAATAATAATCAAGCATAGAACCTAAGGTGTTGGATAGGGGAAGAGTTAGGGGGTAAATATAATTAAAACCAAGGTCATGAAAGTTTCAAAGAATTAGTGAAAAGATTTAAAAATTAACAAAATATTTAAAAAGAAAATGATTGAGCATAAATGTTTGTGTGCACACAGCACACATGGGGGATCTATCATCATTTCATAAAAGAAATAACACTTTACTATAAAAGATGAAAGATAATTTCATTCAAGAAAGGCTTTTAATGTTAACACTTAGTGTCATGAACTCACAGATGAAGTTACGCTTTCTATTTATGTGCCCTGTCATAATCTAATACAGGCCTATAGTCCATCTCCTAAAAGCACTAAATGACTATAGTAGCAGTTGGAAGGTATCTTACTTGTTTCTCAAAGCATGCTATGTCCCATGCTTAGCCAGAACCTCATTAAACATGCATGCTGGTGTGGTAAATCTAGGTGGCTTACATTCTATATTTCTTGAAGGATGCAGAAAATTGGGCCAAACTGCATGCATATCAAAGAACAAAACTATTCTTTCTCTATAGCTGTCTCTCTGAGTCTCTTTGTCTTCTTGTGTGTCTCTGCACCTCTTTCTGTGCTCTTCTCTATCTTTGTCTGTCTGTTTCTTAAGTATGGACAGAGGAGGGTATATTACTTATGAAAATCCTTGGAGTCCAAATAAATTAAGCTGTAACAAAGATGCCATGAAGGCACTAACTGGAAGGATGTTTTCCTCAGCTCAATATAGAGAGAAGTTAATTCATTTTCAAATGATTTTTTCTTGGGGTCAAATCATTACTATTTAAGTATCATTACTTTATTCTACTTGGAAAATGTCCCTACCAACATGTGTTTCTGATTCATCTTTTCCTCAATTAGACTCAGACATTTCTGTATTATTGATCATCTCCTTTTTACATGAATTCTCATCATAGATTAAGAATAACATTTATTTGACATTTAGCTATTTCTCTTATTAGCATATTGAGGCAGAAATAAAAAAAATATTATTCTTAAAGGGATAATACCTTCTGGAATTGTGTTGTTTTTTTTTTTGTTGTTGTTGTTTTGGTTTTTTGTTTTTGTTTTTGTTTTTATTTCGTTGAGAGTTTCATGCAATGTGTTTCAGTCATATTCTTTCCCCAACTATCCCAAGGTCCAGCCTCCTCCCTTACTCAGTAACTTTGTGTCCTTTTATCTTTTTCATTTCCTTCAAGACCAAGTAGTGCTACCCAAATATTTCTAGATGTGATCTTTAATTGAATAGTAATCAATTCACATAGGGCTTCACTAAGAATAAATTCTCTCCCCCTCTCTCAGCAGCCAGAGATTGCTCTATCCTGTTGTTGAATTTTTCTTTAATGTAGTTAGTGTCTCTTCTTAATGCCTCTGATTATTTTTCATTTGCAGTAATTTTATAATTTTATAGCTGTTTTTGCTTGATCCTTGACTCATTTGCTTGGGATAATTTTTCCTCTGAGAAGATGGATTCTGTTTTCTCTTACAATCTGTTAGTTTGTGTCTCTTTATTTTGAAGGTAAGACCATTCAATACATTATGACTTGTATTGAAATGCTGACATTCTGTTGCTTTGGGGTGTTCTATTAGCCCTCTTTTGAGCCCATGTTCTGAAGGTGTTTCTGTTTCTTAAAACTTCTTGTGTACCTTTAACATTCTCCTCAGACCTATGTTTTCCTTGCATAGACTTCTGTTGAGCTAGCGTTGTGATCATGTATTCCTCTGATTTGATTTTTATCATGAAAAGTTTTCTTTCTCCTTCCATTATAACTGGCAATTTTGCTGAGTGTAGTAGTCTGGGCTGGCATCTGTGCTTTATCATAACTTATAAAACGTGGATCAAATCCCCTTTGGATTTCATGTTATCCATTGAAATATTGACTGTGATTATGATGGATTGGCTTTTGTATGAAGAGTTGATCTTTCTTGCTTGCTAATTTCAAAATCCTTCCTCTTTTCTGTACATTTATTGTTTACTTTCTGTTTCTATTTTTTTCCATGCCTTTTATATCCTAATAGGCTTCATTTTAGTAAGAGATACTATTCCAGTGATAAAACACCATGACCTAATCAACTTGGGGAGGAAATGTTTATTTGGTTTATACTTCCACATCACAGTTCATCATCAAAGGAAATCAGAACAGGAGCTCAAGCAGAGCAGAAACGTGGAGCCAGGACCTGGTGCAGGAGCCATGGAAGTGTGCTGATTACTGGCTTACTCCTCATAGGCTTGTTCATTCTTCTATCTTACAGTTCCTAGGAGCAATAGCCCAGGGATAGCACCACGCAACCGTGGGTTGATCCTCCCCCATCAATTACTAATTAAGAAGAAGGGCCAGCAGTCTCAATTAACTTGGACTCAAGAGATCTCTCAGATACCTGGAACACGAACCAGGAAGCATACAGCAGCTGATATAGGCCCCCAGCACATATACAGCAGAGGACTTCTGGGTCTGAGTTTAGTCAGAGAAGATACAGCTAACCCTCAAGAGACTGGAGGCTCCAGAGAGTTTAGAGGTTTGGTGGGGTGGGGGTTGGAAGTGGGGACATCCTTGTGGAGACAAAGGAGCAGAGAGGAGTATGGGATGTGGAACAGTCAGAGGGTGGACCGAGAGGGAAATAAAATATGGAGTTTAAGAGAGAGAGAGAGAGAGAGAGGGAGATTTTTTTAAAAGAAAGAAAATGCCCTACAGGTTTGCCCACAGCCTGACCTTATGGGGACATTTTCTCAGTTGTAGCTCCCTCCTGTCTGATGACTCCAGCTGGTGTCAAGTTGCCATAAAAGTAGCCAGTACAGCATCTCTATCTTTAGATGGGGGAATCTTTTCTTCTATGATTTGATAAAAGTACTTTCTCCACCATTGCTGTTGGTCCTTGCCCCTTTTTAAAAAAAACCTATATTACATAATTTGGTCTTTTTTTTAGTGTTCTGGTCTTCTTTTATGGTTCATTGTTACATTGGGAGGTATTTAATGTTTATTTCCCTTGACTGAGTGACAAAATTCCTGAGCCTTGACTTCAACACTTAATATTCTCTCTTCTACTTTTTCCAATCTATTGGTAAAGCTTTCATCTGAAGTTTTTGTTTGGATTCTTGACTCGTTCATCCCAATTTCTGTTTTATTTTGGCTTTTCCACCAGATATTCTCTCTATATTGAATTCTATTTTCATGCCTTGAATATTTTATTTTGTTTAACTCTTTGTGTCTTCATGGTCTTTCTCCTACCATTTATTCCTATACTATTTGAGCTTTTGATCATGCATATTATTGCTATTTAGAAATCATTTTCTTATGTAACATCTATGTCATTTTTCTCAAGGAACACCACTATCAGTGTACTAATTTTTGATGGAGACACTGTTTTGGCTATTTATTTTTGTATGTTTATATGTGATTGCATATATATTTCTATGGAATAAATTAAACATTTTAATAAACATTTTGCGTCCTATAATTTTTTAAAGTTTTGAGAATTGTAAAATTAGTAGTATAATCAAAGTAGACTATATTTATAAAAGATTACTGCCTATTCTAAGTTCTGAGAACCAGTTAGTTCAATTGTACACTAAAAAGAAGATGCAATTAGAAAGGAAGGTATGCCCAAGACTTGTATTAGAAGATAATCAGCAGCTTGCCTGCTGGCTCTACTGTCTGGGTACACTGATATCATTTGCGAAATTGCTTAATTTCTCTATGCCTCAATTTCTCAGAGAAAATGAGATCAATTTAAATCACAGATCACATACCTGGTTACAATCTAGTCATCACAAAGCAGTGTCTGTCAAACAGTAAGAATTAAATCAAAATTTGTTGGGTTTTTTTTTCCTCAAACCACTATTTGACCCAAAACAGAGATTTTTTTTTTTAAACTGGAATTTGTTTAGCTTAACTGGGCTATATAAAGTCACACAAGGCACAGATTCTAGATAGTGAAAAAATTTCATTATTTGTATCCCTTTTTAGGCCATGAGACTTCTAAAGGATTACAATTAAAAGAGACCCTACCTTCCCTTATGAATAAGAAGGGAAAACTTAATATAGACTATCACTTTCAAATGCCCATATCTCCAAAATTGATTTTCTTTCCTTATTGAAAAGTCTAGAATTTGTCAGCCTTCAGGGGACTGTGGGAAAGTCCCATCTAGTTAATCAGTCACTTTCTGATTGATACTAGAACATCAGCAGGAATGGTTATAGATCAAGTAACAAATGATCTGACATTCAATTAATTATATGTCCTGGGTGTACATCCTGGAGGCTCTGTGCTGTGATCAGGCTTCTAAATAAAAAATAAACAGACATTCTTCATCTAGGTTAGTTTGATTTTACTGTGAGTTAACATTATAAAGTCATTTGTGATTATGTGATTATAAGCATGTCTAGGACTCTCTCTCTCTCTCTCTCTCTCTCTCTCTCTCTCTCTCTCTCTTTCAAATTCTGGTGAAGAACATGATGTTGTAACCCACTGCACTCCTGTGCTGGATGTACTAAGATGAGATAAACACATGCAAATGCTTAGCAGATACAGGAGTATAAAATTATCTCTTTTAACTCTATTAGTTCATGACATTTTAAAGCTTAAACTTAATGCAGGGAAAAGGTTCTATAGTTCTATATAAATCCAAGAATTTTATATTTAGTTTTTAATGGTATAGTAATCATTCAAATCCATTCAAGGTTGGTTAGTCTAGCTTAACTATTAGACTTCAGATGTGAGGTGAATAATGTATCTCGTGTGTGTGTGTGTGTGTGTGTGTGTGTGTGTGTGTGTGTGTGTGTGTTAGGGGGCATTTAAAGGTTGGAGTGAGTTTTCAGAAAACTAGTCAAAATTTTTCATTATAGAGATAAGAGAACTGATAGAGAGCAAAGCACATTTGCCTGATTAGCCGAGGGCAGGGAGATGGGCAGGGATAGAGCTTCTGCACCACCTCATCTTTGTGACAAAGAGAACAAGTGCAGATCGAAGATGCAGAAGGGAAGGCTTCTCCTTCCATTCCATGAGGGCCAGAGCAGCCCACAGATCAAAGCTGCTTTTGAAGCCAGGGATTGCTTCCTCTCAAATCAGCTCCATGGGGTACAGGGAATGACATGACGAAGTCAGCACAGCAGAAAATAATACTAAAAATCTATTTTTATAAATTATTTAGTCTTTGGTACAAACCCTCAAAGATTACCTACTGAATTTCCTGTATGTTTCTAAGCTGTCCCTGTCTGCTTCACTTTCATGAATTGGCAAATCCTTTTAACTTTCAACATTATTCATTTGTTCTACCTAATTAAATCAAACTAATGATTAAACACCATGGAATCAAATAGTATATCCATACAAAGAAATCAGCAACCACAAAGTTTTTTAAAAAGACATTTCAAAGTTAGTGGACAAGTGTAAATACTACATTGTTGAATGTCTAAAATCCATGTATATTTTGATGGATCACAAAATTTCTAGAACAATGGTTGAATTTGCCTACTGTACATGTAAGGCTCAAAAGAAACTTCTTGGGGATAAAAAGGTGGATAGGGAGTTTCACATCATGACATTTTTGTCTTCTCTATCTTCAGTTAGGATTTTCTTCCCAGAAGTCTCCCTGGAGTATATAAATCAATCCAGGCTACCCTGTAATATATCCTAACCTGGCGAAATATCACAAGACTACAGAAGAATGCTTTTAGCAAAGGTCTCAACTCTGCCCCATGTCATCAATGAGATGTCAAGTTGAAAGGCTGGGAGTGTTTGAACCATTGCATAGAGACCACAAGAGAGATGAAAGCGGCCAGAAAGTGGACAGTTTTAAATGGGAAGCTTACGGGAGGAACATGACTAGAAATTTTGGCTCCATGGGAACAGATTCGAGAGATAAATTTGGGAAATGGAACTATTTCAAGAAAAGGAAAGATGCTGTATTACAATATGTTTTCCACACAATACTTTGAGATGGGAATCTCTGGTGAAGACTGGAAAGGGAATGAGAGAAAATGAATTAGGCAGAAGGAGAAAGAGTGATGGATGCAAAAGCTTTGTCTACTCAATGGAGACTTCTGGGGCTGAAATGGCCCTGCCCACTTGTTCCAAATCCAAGCATTAGGGTGGGCTTTGTCCCCAGCATCAAGCAATCACTCTGCAGTAGCTGGCCTTTAAAAATGGAGTGAATACTTGAGAAAAACAGTTTCTCCTAGCTAAGGCTTGACTCTTCTGTAGCCCTATAATTGCCCATATTTTTCTGCAGCTAGGGGAGTGGGTATAGTGCTCAGAAAAGAATATGTGTGAAGTAATACAGCACCTTCTAGAGATCAGCCTTGTGATTTCAGATCTAGTCATTTCATACAATAAATTGTCTCCCTTCCCAGTTTCCCATCTACAACCCCACCCCAATCCCATACTCTTTCCTGAGTAAAATTAAAGGAGGACATTTCTTTAACTCAGGCTCAATATATTCCACTGATCTCTTCATATCATTTCCATTGATTCTCTTTCTTAATACCATCTATACGTCTACTACCCTTGACTAATCCTACCTTCATGTCTGATGGAGAGACCCTAGTCTTCATTCCTGAGAGATCTGAGCATCCAATCCGTCTTCTTTTCAGCTGCAGTAGCTTTGCTTGTCTATTTACTGTCAACAGTTGGCAGAGAGAAAAAGGGAGAGAGAACCACAGAATATGAAGATAAATCACATGGCTCCAAAACATGCTACCCAGATCTTCCCAATTGCAAGGACCAATTTCTTCAGGCAGGAGTGTGACTATTCTGCTTCTCTTGTGGCTTCTGAGAATGAGGAGCCTGAAACCACCACACAGCAGTAATGGCTCAAAGACAAATGAAACCCTTGCTGACTTCCAAAAATTTTTCTTTGGCAACTACAAGCATAATGACTAAAGAAATATATCCTTGGACTCAGTAGTAGATGGGAACATAGCCAGCTCTATCACTTATTCTCAAGAGCAATCGTGTGTTCTTACTTATTAGGATATCTTATCATGTAATAATCATGAGTTTCATGTATGTGCTGCATCCTGGAGGATGTCACCTCAGATATACACACTAATCTCTCCAGCCCAGCCTCTCTGCTATGTGCTCAAAAGGCCATTGTGTAAATCTCTCAGCTATCCACGTTATAATCTCATCTGAATAACATTGGATTATTTTTCACCAGCATGTTTTATATAATTGATAGAAATTTGTGCCAGGTGGAACATTCCACAAAAATTTGAAGGCAGATGGATTTCCCAATATTATGAAGCACACCTACTCTCTGAGGCTCAAGCCATGAAGCTCAAGCAAAGTTGGAATTTTTTTCCAGTAAATATATAATATCAAATTCAGAACTCATTGTGATATAAATGATTGGGACCCAAAGAATTGAGATGAGGTCATCCTCAGAGCAGTGAATGTTCTTCATCTCTAGATTCTACCAGGTGCTGTGGATGTTGTGACATCTCTTATAGTTACAGTAGTCTACTGTGTTTTCCCTAGTCTCCTGAGAATCATTGCCACATTTCTATTATTCTATCCCATAACCATCATCCCATGTTAGCAACCTCTCCTTGGCCCAGACTTATGTGTTGTGTTTCATGACCTATTATTCATCTATTTAGTCTTAGAGCACCTGCTGATAGTTGTTAGGAGAATATGTATCTTCAGTATAGAATTTATGTTCTCTTTCAGCAGAAATATCCCTGCGTCATTATACATTATAGTGTGGTCTCAGTCTAGTTATTGACCTGGTAATCAATGAACAAAAATAAGTATTTTAATTTAAACAACAACCTAAGCAGATTGTATATTCAGAGTCCACTTACATATTCCTAAGGAATTTCAGCCCCCATGTTTCAGAGTAAGCAATAACTTTGTATTTAGATATTTATGCTCTTGCACAATGGTACCACATAAATGAATTGTCCTTATGATACATTTACATGTTAGGTCTTCAGAAATCTATTTTATTATTTTCTGTGCTGACACATGGATGTATACTAGTGTCTCTAAAGTGGAGTTGAAGGATGGCTGCTTAGAAATGATATTTGTGTGCTTTTTAAAAATATTGTCTGGGCCTTATTAACCCATGTCTATGATTCTAATATTGTAGGAGAAAGGAATAAAACTACCCTTCTAAAGAAGTATATGAGTATAGAAAAACCACTCAGTGCTGGCTTATACTGACACATCTCACCCATGATCTTAATCAGTAACTTGATTTGGGCCAGAATAAGAATATTTAGATTTTTCTAAATTGGCAACACTAGGATTCAAGGCTTCTATTTTGTTTTTTATTTTACTTTTTGTTTTTGTGCTCCTGATTTAATTTTTAAACTGAATGTTCAATGTTTCTAGAAAACAAGTAAGTAACTAAAGAATTACTTTGTCTTAGAGTACAATTTTTTTCTAAAAAGAACTTATATTCCTTTTACTAGAGACTATTTCTTCAAAAGGAGTATGGTGGATACTAAATATGAAGAGATGCTAAATTGTACAAATCAGATTCTCTCTCTCTCTCTCTCTCTCTCTCTCTCTCTCTCTCTCTCTCTCTCTCTCTCCATGTATATATGTGTGTAGTTTTCATATATGTGAGCACACTGTCACTGTCTTCAGACACACAAGAGGGCATCGGGTCTCATTACAAATGGTTGTGAGCCACCATGTGGTTGCTGGGATTTGAACTCAGGACCTTCGGAAGATCAGTCGGTGCTCTTAACCGCTGAGCCATCTTCCCAGCCGTGTCCAGTTTTTATAACTTGAAAATATCACATATTATAAGGCTGATAAAAATGAATCCAAATGTTATATTTCCCATTAGCAATAGCTCATTTTAGCTTATTCACTCTGCAAAGAGAGCAAGTAGTAGAGATATTGAGCATACAATCAGTAGAGTACATTTTGGGTTGATAGTGCAACTACTTCATACAACCTCCAAGACATCCTCCAAGAACATCTTTCAATAGGCTTGTGCGATTCTTTTCTGTTACTTTCCTAGGACTTTACTATCAATTTACCTTCAAATTAAGAAAGGGTTTATATATATGGCCTGGTACACCTCAATACTATCAACCTTTTTTGTCTATAATAGGTTCCCGAAATAGCTTGGTACATTATAAACTAAATTCTGAATTACATATTTAATTATCAAAGAACTCAATTATTTATCATTTCCTAGAATGCAATATCCCTACCAAAAATAATTGTCATATATATTTATATAGATATAGATTCTTTTTAAAAATAATTTAGTTAGATAATTCTCAATTGAAATAGCTAGGTAGACCATGAATTTTTACATGTGATAATATTTTATATGTGTTAAATTAATGTTTCATCAACAGTGCTATCAATAGTCTTCATTTCCAATATGTATTAATGACATTTCTTTCAACAGAGAATATTTTTTAAAGATTTGTTTATTTTATTTATATGAGTACACTGTGGCTGTCTTCAGACACACCAGCAGAGGGCATCAGATCCCATTACAGATGGTTGTGAGTCACCATGTGGTTTCTGGGAATTGAACTCAGGACCTCTGGAAGAGAAGTCAGTGCTCTTAACCACTGAGCCATCTCTCCAGCCTGAGAATATTTTTGATATATCCTGATGATCCATTCTCAACAACCAGAAGTTCTGTAATTTCAAAAATCAATACATATACTCAGTTGTATGTACCTATGATGATTGCTTCTGCTCAAAGATATTTAGAATTAAGTAATATGCTATATGGACGCTCTTCTAGTTTAATTTTTGTTGCTATGATAAAATATCCTAACAAAGGCAACCTAGGGAAAAACATAGTTTATTTTCACTCATAGTTCCAGGTTATAGTCCATCACTGAGAGAAATCAAGGCACAACCTTAAAGGCAGACCTGCTTGCTATTGCCCAAAATATTACCTCTGGCTAAGAACCTCACTCACATCCAAACAAGGGTACCAGGAATTATAGTGGGTGCTACATGCTAGCTCATTTACAGGTCTATGTCTAGCTAGCTTCCTTATACAGCTGATTATCACCAATTAAGGAACTGCTTCTGTCCATAATGGGTGGTATCTTCCTACATAAATAGCAGCCAAGACAGTCTCTCTCAGATATACATACAGATCAGTCTGAGCTAAATAATTCCTCAAGGCTCTCCTCTCAGATAAAACTACCTAGGATAGAGGTTGATTACATCACATAAACAATTGTCTGAAGTTTAGATTAATAGCAAGAGGAGGCTGAGATGCCTTATAAAAACACTACTATGCAAAAAAAAAAAAAAAACGAAAGTCCTTAATCACCTCCAAACAGCTGATTATTGTATCAAGATTACAGTAGTTGATTTGTGTCTTTTAGTCTACAGTAAATGATATATTAGACAGTAATTGAGAATATAGCAAAAATAATTTTTAACACATATCACAAAATAAGCACAGAATTTAGGCTGGATAGGTGTCACACTGAGTAAACCGGATGTGATCAAACTTGTACAAGGAACTCTTCAAGACTCAGCAAAGACATGGGTTTCTTCCAACACTTTGAACGCAGCCAAGCAGGACTTTTAAGAATATGCCTACATTATCACGGACTCCTCACCCATAGAAAATGTAAAAGACAAAAAGACATGTTATCTGGTGCCATTGAACGTTTTGGTGGTTTGCCAAGTAACAGTTGAAGAGGAAAGCACAATTCATCCAAAAGACACAAAGAAGACAAGAGAATAAGAGGCATTTTACTGTACTCATAGATCAGTGTTTTGACATTCTGCTATACCCATAGATCGATGTTTTGCTCAGCCATCATCAGAGAAGCTCTCTCCTGCAGTAGATGGGAATAAATACAGAGATCCACACCTGAACAATGTGTAGAGAGTGAGACCCTGGAACACTTAGTCCTAAATGGAACTTCTCCATCAAACTTCTGCCATCACAGGCCAAAGAATGCTGTGAAAGGGGAGAAAACATGGATGGTCCAGACCTAGGATACAAGGCCTTTTAAACACAGCAGGACTGATGCACATATGGAATCACAGAGATTGTGGTAGCATGCACATAGCCTACATGTATCTGGGTCAGAAGGGGTCCGAATGCTGAGAGAAGTAGATACAAAGCCATCCTAACCCAGAAGCCATTTCCAATTAAAAACCACTTGTAAATGGAAAATTAGTTTTGTTTTATTATTTTTTTTTGTATGGAGTCTCTGACAATACAAAACCTGTCTTAAATACAGGCCTTATGTCCACCAGCAAATGGCCAACACAAAATGAACTCAGTGGTATTTTTGAAGGTTCTTTGTCTAATAATGTTTTGTCTGGATTTTTTTTAAACTTATAGATCCTTTGCACATATATTAAGGTCTCCAGTTTTGCGTATATATTATGGGACAAACATTTATAAGGATGTATGAGTTTCAGCATCAGTATCTATTTCTGTGTTCTTTCTTTAGCTTCTTTTTCTGTTTGTTAGCATTGCCCTACTCTGGTTTGGTTTGGTTTTATCTTATTATACTTTATTATTCTTTAGATGCCTATTTGTTTTTTAAAGAGAGACAAAGAGGTTGTGCATTCAGATGGCTGAGGAGGATAAAGGAGGAGCTAGGGGAGGAGAAAAATAAATCAGTATATTTTATAAATAAAATATATTTTCAATCATATGTAGAATACTGCAACATTCTTAAAAGAACAGGAATATTTAATGTGTGAGTCTTTCCTGTTAAATTACAATGTACTGTCCCTAAGCATGATGTGTAATAGTGAAGACCTGGAATGTGGTAGCTTATTCTTACCAGCTATATCCAATTCCAACATGTCCAGGCACCACTGGGTCTTCTCATATCCACTGGGAAAATCTTGCCAGGAAGTCCAATAAAATCTCCTTAGTCAGTGGAGTGATCTTCCTCTATATTAATGCAAATCAATCATGAGAAGGGAACCAACATCATGAAAGAAAAATATCAGGACAATAAAAAAATAGTCTCTGGAGAGTTCATGGTCACTGAAGATGAGAAAGTGATATTTTTAAATGCCAGCACATCCTAAACAGTTTGTGTATTTACGTGACATCACTAAAATAGAAGCACCAGAAATGGAAGGAACTGTTTGGGTTCTGAATTATGGCTGGTGATTTAAATTTTTAAGCCTAAGGAATGGAAATGTGAGTATTGGGAAATATAGAAAAATGATGGCAATGAAAGCTCAAAGAGTGAAGGGGGGGGGGAAGAAGAGCATGTGGTTGGGGGAGGAGAAGAGGAACGGGTGGGGGAGAAGAGAAAATTTAGGAATTTACAAAAGGCAAGAAGACTTTATCTAGAGGTCTAATTTTCACTCACCAATAGTCCTAGACATACTCAATTAAATAGGAGAGAAGATGGCAAATAAATAATAAAATTTTCTCCAAGTGACATACCTGAAAACTCAACACAATAAATGGACAAAAAAAAATGGAATTACTCTTGAACTTCAAGTTCTCAAGGAGTCTGCATGAGATAGAAACATTCAAATGAGAATATTCCAAAGCTTTTGAGATTTAAAAAAATTACTTGTGAAGGAGTAAGAATCAGAATGGAGCCTTGGCTTCTCATCTACAGACTCTGGAGGAAAAGAAGTGAATAAAAAAAGTGGAAGTTCTGAAACAAAATACTTTCAATCTAGAATTCTCTAGCCCACTAAATTGTCAATATGAAGGGATGTAGGAACAAACACATTTTAAGGCATGAAAAAAAAAATAGTTTTAATGCCGTCTCTTCATAGAACCTAGTTGAGGAATTCATTGTAACAAAATATCTTCCTATTTACCCACCAGAGCAAAAAAGAGTATCTAGGAAGTAGTTCAATCCCAGAATAATGATGAAAGAAAGTTCTAGATAATTATCTGTGGACAGGGTTCCCAATGGAGGAGCTAGAGAAAGTACCCAAGGAGCTGAAGAGGTCTCCAACCCTATAGGTTGAACAACAATATGAACTAACCAGTACCCCCAGAGCTTGTGTCTCTAGCTGCGTATGTAGCAGAAGATGGCCTAGTTGGCCATCATTGGGAAGAGAGGCCCCTTGGTCATGCAAACTTTATATGCCCTAGTACAGGGGAACGCCAGGGCCAAGATGTGGGAGTGGTGGGTAGGGGAGCAGGGCGGGGGATGGGGGAGGGTATAGGGGACTTTCGGGATAGCATTTGAAATGTAAATCAAGAAAATATCTAATAAAAACTGGAGAAAAAGAAAAACATTATCTATGGACCTACAGATCAATTTTCAAGGTCTAAGGGATTTGGCCAGGTGTTCTTCACTGGCAAAGAGCAGGACCCATAACAGATTGTGACTAAACCACTTTTTTTCTGGCCTAAATTTGATGTACTAAACAAGAATGTGACAATTAACATATAAAAACAAGAAACTAAGAGAAAAGTAAAATCACTCAAGACACTTTGACCTACTTGTGATATAAACAAAATGATTATGTGTGGGTGTTGAGGTCACAGGACAACTTCAAGTATTGTTCCTCAGGCACTGTCAGCCTTTTCTATTCATCTTGTTTTCTTTCACTTTCATTTTTTTTATCTTTTGCTTTGCTTTCCTTTCTTTTCAGTGGAATCTCTCATCATCCTGGAACTCACAAAGTAGCCAGATTGCTTACCCAAGGGATCTGCTTGTCCCCACATTCCCCACTGCTGGAGTTGTAAGAGTTCCATCACAAACATTCATTCTGGTGGTGAAACTCAGATCTTCTTAAGAAAACAGACTTATGTTAAGAAAACAGACTTATGGCTGATTATGGGATGGATCCCAGGGTGAGGTAGTCTCTGGATAGTCCATCCTTTCGTCTTAGCTCCAAACTTTGTCTCTGTAACTCCTTTCATGGATATTTTGTTCCCTATTCTAGCTGCATATGTAGCAGAAGATGGCCTAGGCAGCCATCTTTGGGAAGAGATGCCCCTTGGTATTGCAAACTTTATATGCCCCAGTACAGGAGAATGTCAGGGATAAGAAGTGGGAATAGGTGGGTAGGGGATCAGGGCAGGGGGGCAGGGTATAGGGAACTTTCGGGATATCATTTGAAATGTAAATAAAGAAAATATCTAATAAAAAAGAATTAAAAAAAAAGAGTAAAGAAAGAAAAGAAAACAGACTTGTTTGTTCTTAATGCTAGGATTGTCTCTAATGATACTATATCCCAAAGAAAATGTGTGGTCTGCTTGGCCTGTCACCAGAGCATGTTCACATGGCCATTAACCAAGTAAATACTCCCCTATTAATCACCAGCTTTGAGAACCACTCTGCAAATAAAGCTGAACATGTTGTGTAAAGCCATGGGGCTGAGGAGGACTCTCAGCAACAATGACCATTTATTGACCAAAGATGAGACTTGAAAAATGGTGAAAAAGATGGGTGAGAACAGGAAACAGGATGAAGGCAAGTATAGTCTTTAAGATTTACATCATGAAATCTTTCAGGTTAGAAAAAATAAAAATATAGCTCTAAACATATTTAGGAATTAAAATACCAGTGCTATGAAACACTGTTAAAAGTAGAATGGGAAAAAAATATATGATATGCAAAAGAAAGCCTCCGTCTCCTACACAGAATTTGTATATACTACCTTAAGATTGGAA
This sequence comes from Mus minutoides, assembly GCA_902729485.2. NCBI lineage: Eukaryota > Metazoa > Chordata > Mammalia > Rodentia > Muridae > Mus > Mus minutoides. Next base: position 13,492 of record LR751451.1, on the reverse strand, counting down.
GTCAAAGTGGAGTCTCAGTTTCTAGTGAAAGGGGTCCAGTGACCCTCTTTTAATCTTGAATTATTCTACAATACTTAGGTGTTTTGTTTTGTTTTTAACATGGATGGGGATAAAAATTATTCTAGTTTAAGCTTACCTGCATCGGAGGCATTTTGAACTGACAGAGAAGAATTAAATTTGAAATCTAAAGAATAAAATACTTGGCAAAGTGCTACAAATTCTGTCATGCATGTAAGTGCAGGTATGCTTCTATTTGTATGCACATGTAAAACCTGGGACAGAATGTTGAGTGCCTTCTCCTGCACTTGCCTCCACCTACTGTCTTGACACAGGGTCCTTTTCTAAATCTGAAGCTTGCCATTGAGACTAGGGTGGCTGGTCAGGGAGCTCTTGGGGTTCACTTGTTTCTTTCAGCAGTGTGAGGATTAAAGGCAGGCAAAGCCATGTGCTACTTTCTATAAGATCCCTAGGGATTCAATTACTCATTGTGCCATATCTCCAGCCCCAAGACCAAGTCTTGAAATAGGAGCAGAATGTCTTTATTGTGCCATATCTGCTGTGTCAGGCCGCTTGGGAGAAACTTAAATACAATGCATTAATACATGTGAAAAGGAATTGAATTCTTTTCTGCTGAAGAATAGCCTCTCAATTAACTTCCAAATTTCAGATGCACTTTAACCGAAATAACTGGATAATTCCCTAATAGAGTAAATAATTTTACTAAGCAAAAATTATCACAAGTGTATATCTAGCTTAGTAAATTTAGAATAAAGGGGAACAAACACTGAAAGAGAAAGAGCCCATGATTAAGTGATGGGTATGTTATGAGCCTGGACTCTACCCTACGCAAATGTCCTATGAAGGACGGGGCTTTCTGTTCTCTTGCTTTAGCAAGAGCAATTCCATTTCCAACACAGAGCTTTTCCTTTTTTCTTAACCCATATGCTTTCCCTAAAAGCACATTTATCATCAAGCATCATTTACTGAAAACAGTGTTCTATATTCAAGAGCATATCGGTATGTATTGAGAAGGGAGATATCTGCCACACTGTGCATTTGAATGACCTTCGGAACCTTATTTCCTGGTGTAGAGAGATAACACTTAATAAAGTCAAAGCCCTCTCAATTGTTTAACTTTTTGAAATCAGAATGTCATAGCTTTGAAGTATTTGAAATAAAAACTGGCTTTCCTAATAATGTAGAATCTTCGACTTGACTCTGCTTTTAAAGCTTTAAAAGAAAAATTCCAAAGACTTTCATTTGGGTATAGAATTCCTAGCTTTTTACTAATATGAATAGCAGAAATAAATTCTCATTTTTACTACTGTAATATGAACTTCCGACAGGCTCTTTTGAAAACCTTTATTAAATATGCCTCTATGTTCTTCTTTAGCATTAGCCAGAACCAAGATTTTAAGTTTTTAAGTTTAATTTTTATCTCATTTTTAATAAATAAAGGAAGTAAAATTAAATTTGACTTTTAAAAATACCTCATCTAAAATGTTATCCAAATCATAATCCATATATGGTTTGTAACAGAAATTTAATATAAAAGTTTCTATACGCACAATTCTGCTCTTGCAGTCAAATATTATTACTACTGGAACCATTGAAAACTGATGGGAAGCTTCAGATCAAATCTATCCAGTGATGTCATCCCTGTCAACCAGGAAGAACACACACACCCTTAGAATTACATACCTGCTGTAGATAGTGCCTCCTACCACATTACAGTTTACCTTTGTCCCAGTAACTAACCTCTTTCATCATCTTTCTTCATGCACATTTGCCTAAGCCATCCGCTGTATCTCAGTTGAAACAAATGAGCTTTTTCTTTCTCTTTTCGGGCATTTAGTCAGTGACCCACTTCCTTTTCCACTGTGTGCCTGTTCTATGCTAAGCACTTGCCACCTTGTTAGACTGTTGTGGGAGAACAAAACTTAAACTGTAGTCAAGAGTGAACTGAAGGGCACTCACACTAATTAACCATGGAACCCAGTGTCTCAGCCATGACTCCTAAACTCAGCCCTTTTAATGCTTGCAGGGCCAAACGTCTACCCACGGCCCAGTCCCTCCACGCTTAGATCTAGACAGCTTTCTGGCAGACTTTGCCATTCTCTGAGACTCGACATTTGGCTGTTATCTGCTGTTAGTCCCTGTCTAGATCACAGAGGCAGACTCTATGAATATTTCTGATTTCTTGGATGTGCTAATTCCCATTCTGTCTGTCTAAACGACAAGCAATTAAACCAGCTTCCATCTGATGGGCATCTTGCGCTTTGACTCCTTCCCCACAGCCTTTGCTCAGCTCACTTTCTTTCAACTCTTTTCCTAGACAGGATTAAATCCTAAACACTCCTGCTAACTTGTTTCTCTTATTTCAACAAACATCCAACTCTGTAGTTCCATTAAAAATCTTGCTACAATCCACATTGAGAATACATAAATCCTAGTGTAAAATTCTCTTAATAATGCTCAAGTGAACATATGATTGAAACCAAAGCACTACTGGCATTAACAGTGGAGTATTTCCAGCACCTCAGAAGTCACCCATGTGTCCACTTAGAATTATTTTCTTCTACACTTCTCCAGAAGTATCCCAAGTGCTGATTGATAACAGCATAGTCATTTCGTGGTTTACATACCACATGCAAATAGAAGCACATTAAATATATTGTTTACCCACCTTCTAATGCTCAGCATCAAATCTGATGGATATGTTGATGTATTTGCAAGTGGATACAGACCACTCGATTCTATTGCTATCCAAGATTTGACTGGTTAAGTATGGCACAATTTATCTACTATGACACTGGTTAATATTTGACTTGTTTCCAGCTTGACTTGCTATGAATAAATGCTGCTACTAGCAGTCATATCCAAAATGCTGGTAAATCGGTACATTGCTATATGTTGGGTCATGATTCAATATGATTTTTTTCAAAGGTTATCTCTATACTTAATTGTGGATGCCAAAAAGTTATCCTAAGTGGTTGTTCCAAATATTCATATGCATCAAATACAAGAATACCCATCTGCATGTAGACACTTGGTCTTGTGAGAATTTTAAATCATAGCTACCATCAACATGTAACAGTTCTAGCTGATCCTCTCCCTTGGCAACATTTAACATTTGAGTTTTGCACCTATGGAGTCTCTAATGATACAGAGCATCACAGGACAAGAACCAAGGAATACATTTATGTGTTCTCGTCTCCCCCTTTTCTATGAAGTCATCTGTAGTCTGTCATGTAGGCTCTACTGTGATGGCTTAACCCAATTCTAGCTACCTCCCCCCAAACCAACTGCTAAACAATATAGTTGGATTGAGTTTCCACACTTTCAGTATCTCGCAATGAGGATCACATTTCAGCATGAGTTTTGGAGAAAATGACCACAATTGAACATCAGCACACTCCGCTCTATAGATATCTCGATTGTTTCAACTGAGCTGGACAAGAAGTGCTCATTAGGTCAGGCTAAGAATCTTCACATTACTCCACATAGGGATCAGTAATAAATTGCAGAGGGTTTTTTGCTATAATTTTTAGAGGTGATCAAACTATAGGGTATTTCTAATGTTTAAAAAGCTAAGATGAAAAGAATGAACAGACACAGCAAATTTGGAGTTATTGAAACAAAAAGCAAAGTTGGTATCTGCTTGAATACTTGTGTGAACATATTCATGGACATGCATTTTTAAAGTATTCTAGGATCACAGGTTCATGTATCAGTTATCCATGTATCACATGCATACATATTATTTTTATTAATATGTGTAGCATTCATTACATTTACATGTAGACTGCTACAATATTGACTGTGGTACATGGTGATATAATTCTGTTATTAATACCATTTTCAGTTTTTTTTCTAATTTTTTAATAATTTTCATATCTTTTGCTTAAATCTTGGGGGGAAGTAACATAATAAATTCTTTTATAAATACCATATTGCTACATATAGGCTATAAGAACTAGTACATCAAAATTCCATAAATTGGGTAGCTCATAAATGAGAGCAGCTACTTACAAGTCCAGCAGGTGTTATGCCAAAAATTAAGACACCTCAGCTTCAGTGCCTGTGGGGGCCTTTTTCTGAACCATAGATGCCACTTTTTGTTTCCTTAAATGTGGAGGAAGCAAAAATGGTCCCTCTGGTGTCTTTTACAGGGGAAGTAATCTCACTCTTGAAAGCTCAATTCTCAATTCTCAGGAACCAATAGTCTCCCAATGGCTTCAGCTCTTGACATTAACGTATGTGACTTTGGGAGTAGGGTAAGCATTGGAAGCAAAGCAGTGAATCAGTCTATTTCTATGGGAAAGCAGTGAATTAGTCTATTTCTTTGGGAAAGCAGTGAATTAGTCTATTTCTATGAGAAAGCAGTGAATTAGTCTATTTCTATGGGAAAGCAGTGAATCAGTCTATTTCTATGAGAAAGCAGTGAATTAGTCTATTTCTATGAGAAAGCAGTGAATTAGTCTATTTCTATGAGAAAGCAGTGAATTAGTCTATTTCTATGGGAAAGCAGTGAATTAGTCTATTTCTATGGGAAAGCAGTGAATTAGTCTATTTCTATGGGAAAGCAGTGAATTAGTCTATTTCTATGAGAAAGCAGTGAATTAGTCTATTTCTATGGGAAAGCAGTGAATCAGTCTATTTCTATGAGAAAGCAGTGAATCAGTCTATTTCTATGGGAAAGCAGTGAATTAGTCTATTTCTATGAGAAAGCAGTGAATTAGTCTATTTCTATGGGAAAGCAGTGAATCAGTCTATTTCTATGAGAAAGCAGTGAATTAGTCTATTTCTATGAGAAAGCAGTGAATTAGTCTATTTCTATGGGAAAGCAGTGAATTAGTCTATTTCTATGGGAAAGCAGTGAATTAGTCTATTTCTATGAGAAACCAGTGAATTAGTCTATTTCTACGAGAAAGCAGTGAATTAATCTATTTCTATGAGAAACCAGTGAATTAGTCTATTCTTTTTTTTTAGATATTTTCTTAATTTACATTTCAAATGCTATTCTGAAAGTCCCCTACCCCCTACCCCCTCCCTGCTCCCCTGCCCACCCACTCCCACTTCTTGGCCCTGGCGTTCCCCTGTATAGGGGCATATAAAGATTGCAGTACCAAGGGGCCTCTCCTCCAAATGATGGCTGACCAGGCCATCTTCTGTTACATATGATGCTAGGGACACGAGTTCTGAGGAGCAAACACTGAAAATATACTCATTGGGTCCTCCAAATACTACCATGTTTTACCATGTTCAAGTATTTTCTTTGTTTGTTTTTTGTTTTTTGAGACAGGGTTTCTCTGTGTAGCCCTGGCTGTCCTGGAGCTCACTCTGTAGACCAGGCTGGCCTCGAACTCAGAAATCCGCCTGCCTCTGCCTTCCAAGTGCTGAGATTAAAGGCATGTGCCACCACTGCCCAGCTTCAAAGTTTTAATTTTTTTTATTTTTTATTAGATATTTTCTTTATTTACATTTCAAATGCTATCCCGCAAGTACCCTATACCCTCCCCCTGTCTCACTCCCCTACCCACCCACTCCCACTTCTTGGCCCTGGCATTCCCCTGTACTGGGGAGAGGCCCCTTGGTCTTGCAAAGTTTTAATTTTAACATTAGGGAAACCAAATGTTTTGTTGTCCTCCATGAGGAGAATCAGTCAGTCACATTTTAGTTTTATTTAAGTGATGGCTATGAAGTGATATACATGAACACGTTTAAGGGTTTTAATAGAATTTCCCATGAGGTTATTAGGACATTCTCCAGCCGTTAAATCTTGTCAGGATCCTTAGATTTCACCCCTGTGACATTTGTCACACTGGACAGCTAGAGTTCCTTGTCTGAATTCATTCTGTCTGTCTCTTTTGATTTCTGTCTCTATCTGTCTCTGTCTGTCTGTCTCAGTCTGTCTGTGTTTGTCTCTGTTTCTGCCTGTTAGTATCTGTGTCTCTGTCTCTATCTGTCTCTCTCTCTTCTCATTTCTTTCTTTTCTTCTCTCCATGTGTACGCATACACACATGCGGTGAGCACGCTCATAGGCAAGGTGGGGGAGTGACCTTAGTCCTCTCTAAGAGATTTTACTTCTTCCTTGGCTATTGCTTACTCTAAAAGTTTGTATATGTTCAGATTTCTTTGTTTTGGCATTTCAAAATAGACTTATAAAGTCCTGGCAAATCTATGTTCTTTTTGCCTTTACCTTTTATTTAGATTTTTGTCCTCACATGCCCAGTCATTTAAATACTTCATTCCTTCTGTTTATATTCCACCTTTGGGCTAATTGTTTAATGTCAACATGTATCTTATTTTGGAATTGTTTTTTTTTTTCCTTTTATTTTGTATAACATTGACAGAAAGCCCCTAGAGAGGCATGTAGTTGCTGTTGTATCACAGAGATAATACTAGCTTTCCTCTATTTATGGGCATAAATGTGTGTGCTAGGACCCTCTTCTTCTCTTCCCCATTGTGAGTCCTCCAGTGTATCTCACATATGAATGACTACCTTTCTGCCAGCATTTCTCCTGCTATGAGCTGAGGTGTCCCAGGGAATTCTTATACTAAAGAATACTAGCGGTTGTTATGGGGAATGATGTCATTGACTTAATCGGCAGTAGGCAACTACAGGCAAGAATGATGGGGTAACTTTACTGAAAGACTGAAAAATCAAGCTGATTAATACATGTCAAAGACTTAACAGTAATTACATATGAAATTACTGATGAAAAATCAACTTTGATTTCATTTTCTAAATCTTTTAAAAGAAAAAAGTCTGTGTAATAAATCGCCTAAAGTCTAACTACTATGCTAATGATCGTGGTTCTTTAAAAAACATATTTTTAAAATCTACGATTTAGGGCTTAAAGTGTAGAATGCTCTGTTACATGGAGCAGTCTGAAAGAGATACAGCAACCCTTGAAGAGCTCAGCAAGTGTATAGTTTTCCTTAAGAGAGAGGTCAAGGTCAGCAGATCAGCTAGTTTCTATAAGTCTTATAGCTCTGTTTTTCCTAGATAAGAAAAAAAAAAAAAAAAAAAAAAAAAAAAAAAAAAAAAAAAAAAAAAAAAAAAAAAAAAAAAAAAAAAAAAAAAAAAAAAAAAAAAAAAACCAGAGTCAATCAAGAATTAAATGCTAATAAGAGTTGAGTCAACCAGGAATAAAAGATGTGATTGTATAAAGATATTCCTCCTCCCTCAGAGTAAGATATTTATGCTTCCTCTGAATCTCAATTCTTTTTTAATCAAATGAAAATCAACATGTTATTGATGTGGTCAGGGATGACCTGTAATTACAGTTATTATCATATAAAATACATCAAAGCCCCTGATTTCCAATCTGCTGCTGTTACATCTGTATTAGTATGGCACTATATACCTTAGCTATGATTGAATTATGTTAATGAGGAGTATGTGTCTAAAAACATGTCCATTGATAATAATATTTATTCATTTATATCTCTTCAGAAAAACACTCATTATTTTTCTCGTGGAGTAATAATGTCAAACAAATATATTTTCCATCTTGTTAAACAAAGTCAGAAATTCTAAGAAAAATAAAAGAGAAAAATTGTCCCCAGGTGGTTTTACGTGCAAGTATTTCCAACTAACATTTAGAAATAACTACTCTTTGTATAATTTATCAACATTCTTTGTAAAGGATCTGTTTTGTTACTCCAGACAAAAAATACATAGTGCTTGTCAAAAAATGAATCTTTTCTTTTTTATTTTTATTTTTCATTGGATATTTTATATTTACACTTCAAATGTTATCCCCTTTCCTGGTTTCCCCTCCAGAAACCTCCCATCCCATCCCTGCTACCCTTGCTTCTATGAGTGTGCTCCCTGACCCACCCACCTTCTCCTGCCTCCCCACCTTTGCCTTCCCCTACACTGGGGCATCAAGCCTTCACAGAATCAAGAGCCTCTCCTCCCATTGACATCTAACAAAGCCATCAGCTACATATGTGGCTAGAGCAATGAGTCTCGCATTGTGTACTTCTTGGTTGGTGGTTTAGATCCTGGGAGCTCTGTGAGGCCTGGTTAGTTGATATTGTTGTTCTTCCTATGGGGTTACAAATTACTTCAGCTCCTTCAGTCCTTTCTCTAACTCCTCCATTGAGGAACCCATGCTCAGTCCAAAGGTTAGCTGCAAGCATATGACTCTGTATTTGTCAGGCTCTAGCAGAGCCTCTCCAGGAGGGGCAGTCTCTGGATGGCCTTTCCTTTAGAATCTGCTCATTTTCAAATGCATATAAGTTTTTTTTCAATGTCCTTTGAGTATTCAGCAGCCCCAAGTCAATAACTTATTTCTTTTCAACTCAGAAGTTAATACTTTTTATCTGTTTAGTACTTACTCTGGAAATTTCAACATAGATAGTCACCATAAAGACAACATGTGGTAACTCTATTAGAACAATGAAACAATTTCACTCAAACAATTTCTTTAAATCTCTGATATACCTATGCAAATTAGCATTTTATTATTAGCATTTTACAAATCATGTTCAGTGTTGAATAACCTTTCTATGAAAGTCTTAGCTCTCATGTTTTCCTGTGATATCTCACACCATCCTAATGTAATTACTCTTCTTCTAGAAAACTTTATGGATGCTTTGCCTGTCCTTGGTATCAGTGTTTGTCTGTAATGTCCTCATGATGTCTATTCTTGAAGGAGATTTTAGAAGAGATGACTACACTCTACATGCAATTCTTCTCTATTTGAAATCCCACTTTAGGAAAAGTATTATTTGCCATCTAGCAGTCATTTTTAGATGGTACCTATAAGCCATACGATCACATTTGCTTCTGGGTCTTCAATAATTACAACATTTTATTCCTAGATTGAATTTAGTTTGTTGTTCTTAGAATTGGTAGTTTTCACAAATTCTGGAAAGTTAGAAAGTTTTGTTTTCAAGTAGTGCTTTGTTGGGAGGTAGAGATATGGTTCAATTGGTAGAATGCTTGACTAAATACAACACACCCTGGTTTTAATTTCCAACACCATGCAAACTGTGCATTATAGGAGTCACACACCTATGATCTAGTACTGGGGAGATAGAAGAAAGAGTATCAGAAGTTCAAAGCCATCTTCAACTGCACAGTGATTAAGGATTGGCACTTAATAATACTTGCAATCCTGTATTATGGTCTTGATTTCACTCTTTGGGTAACTTGGTTACCCAAAATAATCGTCATTGATATAATTGCTTATCTCATTCAGATCTCACCTACATTTCCTTGCTGCAGATTATTGAGTCCTTTAAAATGCAAGTTTTACTGGACCATGAAGGAGCACATACATGCTCTAGACACATTCCAGACTTAGCAAGACCCTTTGTGTAAAGATGTTTGCTTGTTTGTTTGCTTCTGAATTCCCTTACCTAATAATATATTATATTCTCTGCAAACAATGTACTATATTTTAAAGTATTTTTGACCTAGCCTATAAAATATCATTATATGTTTTGTACAGAGAGAATCTCTGTATATTTGGTCTATTATGCCATCAAGAGCAGCACCTATAGGATATGCTTCTAATGTCAAAACCTTAGTCACTATGTCACTGCCTTTCACACCCACCCACAGAGATAATCTTCACTAGCTGTGGCACTGGTGTAGTGCTCTGAAGCTTTGCTTTGTCATGGAAATATGAAAATCTAAGACAATGGATTATGAAAGTCAAGTGCTATGGGTAAGGTTAGAGAGGGCGGGAAGTATGGCTTTGGAACTTGTCACGCTGATGGCTTGTTCCCTTTGAGTGGCTCCATTTTCTTTTGTCATATACACTATTGTTTCATGTTTTTACATTAATCATTGCCATTAAATATATACTCATCTATGGCTTCATAAAAAGATGCCTATTCATATCAATTTACTTCATTTTTCTCATAATGACTCATTTTTATAGTAATTAAAGTAGAAAAGATGAATTAGTAGAGGTAGATTATATTACTGTCCTATGGAGAAATTGTTTTATATTCCTTTTCTAGATCATAGTAACAGCTATAATAATAACAGTATTGAGAATGTAAAGAGTATAAATACGTAGGTGTCAAAGCCTGTTCTGTTTTCCATATATCAAAGTATGTAATCATCAGAACAACCTTAGTGCTAAGGACAACTCCCATCTCCATTTAAATTAGCACATGCTCCCAGAGATGCTAAGATTATGTTCCCAAGTTCAAACAAGTAGTGATTAATGAATGCCAAAATAGCAAAAAGTACATTTCTGCATTCTCAAAACACCCAGAAAGAACTTTCAACAAACAAACAAACAAACAAACAATGGTTGTGCTCTTGCTTTTCAAAGAACACTTAATTCTTATGACCATCTATATTCTGTATTTCTACGTCAACTGCTGATGAACTATTAACTTAAAAATTTGTTGCTCTAGGGCTCTATTTAGACTTTTAATAGAAGATATAACAGGAGTACATAAGGCCTAAGTTAAGATTGATAGAATTACTGAGAGATGTGAACAACCAGAGAAGTGGAATATATCCCTATACCCTATATATCATTAAATAATTAATTAAATATATTAAGGAAAATGCAGTGTCAATTTGCTCTAATTGAGAAAAATTTAAGGGAAATGATTGAAATCAGACATAAATGAAGACAGCATGGTCTGTATAATTTGCAGGAGACTTGTTTGGCCACCAAGGACCTTTTGTTAATGAGCTCAAACTTGGTTAATATCCCTGAGAGGTGGATAGAGAGAATGAATCTACAGTTGGTTGATTAATGAGCACTGCCTAAATGTAGAATGCTCCCCGGTGCTCAACAGTACAGAGAAACTCTCATCCCGCCTCTACTTGTTGAATAGAAATTAATAATCTTTCCAGTTTCTGGCTATTATAAATAAGGCTGCTATGCACATAGTAGAGTATGTGCCCTTGTTATATGTTGCGGAATCTTTTAGGTAGATGCCCAGGAGTGGTATAGCTGGGTTCTCAGGTAATACTATGTCCAGTTTTCTAAGGAACTATTAGACTGATTTCCAGAGTGGCTGCACCAGCTTGCAATCCCACCACCAATGGAGAAGTCTCCCTCTTTCTCCACATCCCTGCCAGTATCTGGTGTCACCTGAGCTTTTGATCTTGACCATTCTAACTGGTGTGAAGTGGAATCTCAGGGTTGTTTTAATTTTCATTTCCCAGATGATGAAGGATGTCAAACATTTTTTTAAGGTAGTTTAAGCTGGAAAGAACCCAGATTTCTTCAAACAGAGGAATAGATACAGAAAATGTGATACATTTACACAATGGAGTACTACTCAGCTATTAAAATCAATGAATTTATGAAATTCCTAGGCAAGTAGAAACTAGAAAGTATCATCCTGAGTGGGGTATCCTAATCACAAAAGAACACACATGGTATGCACTCGCTGATAAGTGGATATTAGTCCCAAAGCTCAGAATAACCAAGATACAATTCACAGACCCTCAAGAAGAAGGAAGACCAAAGTGTGGGTGCTTCGGTCTTCTTAGAAGGAGGAACAAAATACTCACAGGAGCAAATATGGAGACAAAGTGTGGAACAGAGACTGAAGGAAAGGCCATCCAGAGACTACCCCACCTGGGGATCCATCCCACATACGGTCACCAAACGCAAACACTATTGTGGATTCCAAGAAGTACATGCTGACAGGAGTCTGATACAGCTGACAAATACAGAGGCAGACACTCACAGCCAACCATTGAACTGAGTGTGGGGTCCCCAATGGAGGAGTTAGAGAAAGGACTGAAGGAGCTGAAGGGGTTTCCAATACTATAGGAAGAAGAACAAGACCAACCAACCAGACTGCCCTCCCCAAACCCCCAAGGCTCCCAGGGACTAAGCCACCAACAAGGAGTACACATGGAGGGACCTATGGCTCCAGCCACATATGTAGCAGAAAATGGCCTTGACGGGCATCAATGGTAGGAGAGTCCCTTGGATCTGTGAAGGCTTGATACCTTACTGTAAGAGAATGTGAGGGTGGGGAGGTGGGATTGGATAGGTGGGTGGGGGAACACCCTCACAGAAGCAGAGGAGTGGGGATGTGATAGGAGGTTTGGGTGGGGGGCAAGGAAAGGGGATAACATTTTAAATGTAAATAAAGAAAATATCCAATAAAAAAAGAAAAAAAGAAATTAATAATGGCACCCAGTTAGCTTCTTCTAGCCACAAATTGCCATTGTTGTTACAATTCTCAAACAAGACCAAAAACAAAAAATGTGTCTAGAGATAGTATTCATTACACATTTTTTTTAGGTTTAGCCATCAGGATGTTTGTTTGTTTGTTTGTTTGTTTGTTTTTTATATCTATAAAAGAAATAAATGTAAAGTTTACAATAGGGGAAAGGATCAAAGGGTAGACTTTTAGAGGATAGGGGAGGGGGAAGGGGGACGAGGGGTTGGGTGGGTGAAGATAAGGACCAGGACCGTAAGGGGATATGACCCCGTATCTCGGAAGTGTCCTGGTTCCCGGAGAGGAGGGTAACTACTGGTTGATCCGGTAGCTCTGCTACATATATAGCTATCCACAAGTTCCACCATGTGATTTCTTTGATTGGTGGTATAGTTCCAAGGAGCTCTGGGATTCTAGTTAGTTCATATTGATGCTACTCTTTTTTTTCCCCCAGCTATTTATTTATTTATTTATTTATTTATTTATTTATTTATTTATTTCCAACTTTTATTAGATGTTTTCTTCATTTACATTTCAAGTGTTATCCAGAAAGTTCCCTATACCCTCCCCCCTCCCGGCCCTGCTCCCCTACCCACCCGCTCCCACTTCTTGGCCCTGGCATTCCCCTGTATTGGGGCATATAAAATCTGCATGACCAAGAGGCCTCTCTTCCCAATGATGGCCAACTAGGCCATCCTCTTCTATATATGCAGCTAGAGACATGAGCTTAGGGGGTACTAGTTAGTTCATGGTTATTCTTCCACCTATAGGGTTGAAGACCCCTTCAGCTCCTTGGGTACTTTCTCTAGCTCCTTCTTCCTTGGGAACCCTGTGTTCCATATAATAGCTGACTGTGAGCTTCCACCTCCATGTTTGCCAGGCATTGGTATAGTTTCCCCCAAGACAGCTATATCCGGGCCCTTTCAGCACTATCTTGCTGGCATATGCTATAGTGTCTGTGTTTGGTGGCTGATTGTGGGATGGATCCCTGGCAGCCGCAGTCATTGGGTCCTTCCTTTGGATTCAGCTTCACACATGATCTCTGTAACTCTTTCAATGTGTGCTTTGTTCTTAATTCTAGGAAGGGGTGACGTGTCCACATTTGATCTTCCTTCTTCTTGCGTTTCATGTGTTTAGTAAATTGTATCTTGGGTAGTCTAGGTTTCTGGGCTAATATCCACATATCAGTGAGTACATGTTATGTGAGTTCTTTTGTGAATGGGTTACTTCACTCAGGATGATGGCCTCCAGATCCATCCATTTGCCTAGGAATTTCATATATTTATTGTTTTTAATAGCTGAGTAGTACTCCATTGTGTAA
>LR752362.1:72019-89519 GCA_902729485.2 Mus minutoides | reverse complement strand
TTATAAACCCTTAAGCTTATGGGCTGGGTAATGAACTCAGATCTGCACCCTGATGCTGGTCTCCAGAGTTGGAATTCCTGGGATTCCTCATGGGGCTTCAGCGCCTCTCACCCGCTATCCTCCCTCTGCTTCCCACAGTAAGAATTCACAGAATAGACTGCTGTGGGAAAAGATGACACCTTTGTGTATAAACGGCTTGAATCTCACTTCTGTGTGGCAGCTTTAGATAGCTATTAATGGCTAGAAACCAGACTAGGCAGCTGGCATCCTAGCTCAGTGATATAACACTGCCACGGAGGAGAAAGAAAACAATTTTCTCATTTTGTTTTTTCAGAGAGAACATGTAGAGATTATATTCACTGAAATAAAAATGCATTTTTCTAATAAGGTTAGCATTGAGATGGGCCTGTTTTTGTCATGTGACTAAGTTACATACTTTATTATAAATCCTAGAGGAAAGTATTTGGATATATATTCAAATTTGAGTTGCACGAAAAGAAAACACTACACTCCCCCAAAATATTTTTTCTTTAGATATAGTGCATTCAAACTTAGACATCGTCTATAATCTTATTTTAAGTTACTATTTTCTTTAAGTAAGAGATTGGGTAGAAAAGGAATTCAAATAAGGGGCAAATTTTTTCTAACAGAAATTTTAATGAAAATTGTTCTCCTTTAACAAGTTGATGATGATTAAGAAACAGCTGCGTATATGTTGTAGCACTCACAGAGTCTCAGTAGGTGGGGTCCGAGTAGGAGGATCACAAATTTCACGCTGCCCTGGGTTACATAGCAAAGTCCTAGAGAGCCTGGGCTACATTACGAACCTTTGACTGTAAGAAAAGGATGAAGAGTAAAATGAAAGTCTAACTCAGGAGGATAAACACACTGATGTTCTTGACTATTTAACCAGAATTACATAAAGTAGTTTCGATAACTGACAAACCTTCAAAAAACAGCTGATTCGAATTAAAAATTTGCTGGTATCTGCAAAGCAATAGTTGCTTAAAATATTAAATAAAAGCAAAATCCTGTCCTTCTGAATAGGCTAAGTATGAAAAGCCTACTTTGTTGCACTGTAATAAATGCCTAAGAGGAAAGCCAAGAGCTTCTATCACCAATACCTCTCTCTCTTATGATTGCCTTAAGGTTATGATGTTAGTTCTAACACTAAGGTAAGAGCTCGACAGATACAGGGAAGGAATGCCATCTTTCCGATGACTTCTAATAATAAGAATACATTTCCTATTGCCTCTAAATCACTTTAAGGAAGGACCTCTGGTACTTGCAGGTAAAAATGTGCTAATACACACAAGGAAGTGAGATTGTCTCATTGGCCCTTGGATATTTTCAAAGCTTCAGATCACATTGATCATAAAACTGGAGCACAGAAGGGAAATCTAATTATCCCTACCATCCTTTTCTAACCTATAGAGCCGAAATATGAGCCAAAGACAGAAATAGATTTCTATCTGTAAGGTCTAAGAAAATATTCTACCTTTATTTTAAGGCAGAAGAGACCTAGAATGGAGAGTCACAAGCCTCACATTTTGAGTCTATGGCCAGTTCTGTTTCCCATCTGTTCTAAACCAAGACAACATGAACCAAAGGGAAGCTTTCAGCCTGGCCCAAGCCCTTCCATTCCTAAACTTAACCTCCTCACCAAAAAAAAAAAAAAAAATCACCTGAAATGCCAAGAAGTTATCTGACCATAGTCAGGGTTTATTGGAAGAAGATTAGACTCCCCTCTCTAATTTCCAGTTATAACTACATTTCCACGGGTCACCTCCCTTCAGACTCCAGTATTAATATGCAATTAGCTACTAAAGGGCTTTACTAATTTTTAAAGATCTTTCTGGACTTTATAGAGCCTATTCTTGCTCTGTTGTATGCCTTCAGCTAAGGGCACTCCAAGGAGCAATGGGAACTATTTAACCAGAAACCTAAAATCATAATTCAGCATCTCTATAAAGAAATACAATAGAAACCCTTAACATTTCCCTAGAAAAGTGTTCAAGGTGCTGTATTAGTGGTAAATTGTGATAGGATATAGCAGGAAAAAAATTACACTAGGCTACATAAATCATAGCAAGAACTTCATTACCTGGGGCAGAAACAACACAAAAGCTATTCAGGTTCAAGCCAGGCTATTAAACTCCGATGTACAACAAATTTTAAAAGGTTTAACTCCCTTAGTCTTAGGGCTGTCATTCAGTGGGAAAGTACCTGCCTCCTGTACATGGGCCCTTATCACTGCCCCCTCCCACACCCATACAAAGAGATTTCTCTCTCCCTCTAATCAGGAAAAGTCATTGCAGGCTGGACCTGGGGACCTTATGCATTGGGGTAGAGTCTCTTATTTCTTAGTCAATGGGTTTTTGTCCCAAACTGTCTTGGTCTGGTTCTGAATCCAGAGGACCCACGGCAATCCTGACACTGAACAGGCCAGTCACTTCCCAGGATGCACTTTATTCAAGAAAGTCACTAAATCTGATGTTTCTGCTAAGGACCAAGATTCTGAGGTCTATCAGTATCTTTAATATTCGCAACTTTAACCTACTGAGCCAGAAGGAGTTAACTCTCAGAGGCATAAGCAGTAACATCATCAACTAATTCTAACACTAAATTAAGCAAGTCATTAATCAATTTTCTGATAAAGTGCAAAAGTGATCTAGAGAAGATGAATCAGTCTGTTTAAAAGTAAAGTGTGTGTGTTTCCGTATGTGACAAATCCATGAGTCACACTCAACCATATGTAATTCTTGAAGGGAAAAACAGACTGAGACAGACTGGCAAGCTGCAGTGTTAGAGTTAAAAGATAAATAGTGCGATTAGGATGTGTTTTTTATTGTATGTCAAATTCATATGATTTATATGACTGTCATTAGCTTTAACTCTTTTTTTTTTGGGGGGGGGGGTTGTCGAGACAGAGTCTCTCTGTATAGCCCTGGCTGTCCTGGAACTCACTTTGTAGACCAGGCTGGCCTCAAACCCAGAAATCTGCTTGCCTCTGCCTCCGAAGTGCTGGGATCAAAGGCGTGTGACACCACTACCCTGCTTAGCTTCCGCTCTTAAGGAGCTTCCAAATTCTTAGAGTTTCTTAGAGTAAGACTCTGGATTTTAACATAATCTTTTGATTACCCAGGGAACTCATTACCAGCCATTACCACCCACTGTGAACTGTGCACTATTGTCAACAGTGATGTCATCTGTATATATCTACAGATATGTATGTTTATGCACATACATGTGTGGGTGTGCATGCATGTGTGCATGTGTGTGTATTTGTGTGTGTATGTGGGCATAGATGTGTGTGGGTATGTGTATGAGTGTGGATATGTACACATGTAACATGTGAATGTAAATATGTGCATGGACAAAAGTATATATGTGTGCATGTAACATAGATGTGTATAAATATGAACATTCACGTGAATGTTCATCTTCTGGATTTTTTCTAATATACTCTGGTGGTTTTGAGAAACCAACATCCTTTTGTTTCAGAAATGTTTTCTAGTGACTTTTGCCTTCTCCAATCTGCGTCACTTGTACCTAAGCCCCTTCCTTCTTGTCTTCATTTTCCAAGCTACAGGACCAAACTGTTTTCTGGAATACAATAGCACCATCGTCGCTTTCATGGTTCACTAACTAATGGCATTTCCCACATGAAAGTTACTTTTTTTCAAAACCTTCACATACTAAGGATATGTGGAAATCCTTTGGCAGGAATAGAGAATAAGAAACCAGATGTCTAACACTATTGGCAACATGATAGTTTCATAGGAACAAAATAGTATCTTTTGTAAAATACAAAATAATGTAAAATTCTGACAAATACGCAACAAACTTAGCTGTGTCACTTCTTGGGACATAGTCTTATCGTGTATGCTCAGCTGACCAAGGCTATGTAAACCAGGTTGCCCTTGAACTCAGAGAGAACTGCATCCCTATTGCCTCCCCATGCTTGGCCTGAGATAAATAAAAAAGATCTGATCATATGTATCTGAATTTTAGCTACTGTTGATAAAAGCTAATGACCTTTCTTGCTAAGGTATTCTCTTACCCAAGGGACATACAAAGGCTACATGAACACAAATGGAGCAGCTCAGCTCAGTGGGTGGTCCATAAAAGTAATTTCCTCTTCCTTATAAATCAGTGGAACTCTCGGGGATGTAAGACCCTCTAAAGGCGTTTCTCAATCTTCCTAATGCTGTGACCCTTTAATACAGTTTTTCTCATTGAGTCAACCCTCAACCATAAAATTATTTTTGTTGCTACTTAATAACTGTAATTTTGCTACATTTGATAATGTAAATATCTGTGTTTTCCTATGGTCTCAGGTGGGCACAATGACAGGGTCATTTGACCCCCAAAGGTTCACGACCTAAATCTGAGAACCACTGCTCTAAAGGGAGGTTTGACTTTGGGGTAAAAAAAAACAGAGTTAGGCGGAAGGAATTAATTCTGGTATTTAATAGCCTAGACAAGTGGCTGCTGTCAAATAACCAATTCCATGTTTTACACAGACCGAGGAGAAAGAAGCTTGAGGCTGAAACCATGAATGACAAGGTGAAGAAAAATGATCACTTCCCTGATTCTGCGCATGTTCAGTACATGTGCAAAATCACACCAAACCCTACTGCTGAGTACAATAATACACATTGATAAACTGAAAAGAGCTTTATGTAATTAACCACAACTCATCTTCCAGCTGTGATCCCCTAGGGAAGTTGATGCATTACACACACAAAGAAAATGGTGTCACCCCAGCAGCAGCCAGACACCCACATTCTGCTGTAGGTGAGGCCCCAGCAAAGACAACCAGGACACACAATCTGTTACCACTGTGAAGGTAACAGCTCTCTGTGTGACCTCCATTTGAAAATTACAGACTTAATTTTAGGACACTTTTATGCTTTTTTTTTAAGCTTTAGAAAGTTGGGAGAGTTCCTGACTTAGTTGCACTTTTCCTTTCCGTTTCCTCTCATGGTTAACATCTTGCATTACCGTACCATACATGCTACAGCTGATGAACTAATAAGTGGATCACTTTTACTGAGGCACGGAGCTTACGTCTCCTGTCAATGCTCTACGTTTTATAGGTTGTGACACCGTTTCACACAGCAATTTTAATGTCTTAAAACTTCCAGCAGTTTGAGTTTTAGGCAGAAATATTGAGATTTTTGTCTAACTGTGAAAAATATATTTACTCAGAAACAGTTTAACACTTTTAAAAGGCAGAGAGAGGGGTGGGAGGGGGAGGGGAAAAGAGAGAGAAGCGAGCCAGAGCCAGCCAGCCAGCCAGACAGACAGACAGACAGACAGACAGACAGACAGACAGAAAAGTGTATTATAACCCCAGCTGATAGCTGATAGGATACCACAGTTCAGACTTTGGCCTCATTATTTTTCTATTTATAAGTCCTCACAATGGATATAACCTGATGCATGCATGTGTGTGTGTGTGTGTGTGTGTGTGTGTGTGTGTGTGTGTGTGTGTGTCTGTGTGTAAGCTTATGCATGCAAGCTTTCTAGTACCTCTATTGGTCTGAACTTTAATAAACACTCAATGTTGATAAAAGGTAGACTCTCCAGGACTTCAGGATATGCAATGTTGTTAAGGTTTTTTTGATGGAAGTTAGTTCCTCTGTACATGAATGTCCATGAGAAGTGAACTGTCTCAATTAATTGATAGCAGAAAATGTATCAAAGTGCGAGTTAATGGAACAGAAAGAAATAAGCGGATTGTACCCTGGACCCTTTCTCAGTTAGAATTCAAGCAACTCTTCGAGAGCATCCACATGTCCCAGTCCTGAAACCCCTACTCTTACAGGTTCCCATCCACAAACTCTACCCAGCAAAGCAATGGAAGGGAAAGACCACAGTTACACACACAAGGAAATACTGCCAGTCTTCTCCGAGTGTGCCCAAGTGTCACACTTAGCTTAGGACCAAATCATGGCCTCGTTGTTCTATTATCTGAAACCACATGATTTCACCTTATGGGTCACTAACATCCCCAGCTTCACAGCTCAAAGGACAAGATGACCCTTGTTCATCATTTGTTTCCTTGAAATCATTCTGCTAATCTCCCTAACAAAAAGCACAGTTCATATCTCTTTCACTTATTTAAAATAAAGTGGGTTCAAAAAGGAAGACAGGTAAGCTAGCATGTTCTGTAGCCAGCGACAAGGTAACAGGAGAGCAAGTCCCTCTTAGAAGGAAAATATATGTGACCTGACCGGGAAGCAGGTTGACTACATGCTGTTAACCCTCACTTCAATGTTGAAACAGCAACTGGCTTAAATCTCACCCTTTGTTCTTTTAAAATCTCCAGATGGCTACATAGTAGGCATAGAGTAAATGCTTAACTGCATGTTCTGGTAAATGATCTATGTCAGGAATCATACAAACTCCCATGGTGCTAAGAAGCAATTTCAAAAAGAAAATACTTACTAAACAAAAAACAATTAGTAAACATTCTAATCTGCTTCTGAGAGAGAACCACACATAAAATTCAAATGCCTATAGAAATATTTATACAACCATTAGTTCATACTAGAATAGGAAGGCAAGCATAGTCAACAATAATGCCACTCAGAAATCTGAAAAATTAAGCAGAAAGCATAATTTACTCCTTCTTTATAATATACAGCTTCCATAAGTCTGTCCTACAACTCCTGAGGCATAGATTTACCATGTTTCTGAATCTTGAAAAAAAACACATAGCAGCAAAGAAAGAACATTGAAATCCTGTATTTTAGGATGGCAGATAGAGGGAAGAAAGGGTTGTCAAGATTAAGCAGTGACTAGAAAGCTGTGCCACTGGGATTCTCACACTGAAAAACCAGAGCTGGAACAGAAAGAGGGCTCAACATTTAAGAGACTGGTTGTTCCACCAGAGGACCAGCATTCAACTTCCAGCCCCCATATAATGGCTTGCAGCCATTTGTAATTCAAATTCCAGGACACAAGATGTCCTCTTGTGGCCTCCACAGACATCAAAAACACAGTGAGTGGTAACTAGACATACATGCTGGCAAAATACTGTATACATCTAAGTAAATAAAATACACATTTTTTTAAAACAAAAGAAAATGCAGAACAGGTGATTCTGACTAACGATGCTAAGTACTTTGCATCTACCAGGAGGCACAAGCCAAACAGGAAAACACAGAAGGCTATAAGCCATAGTCTGAGTTCTCCGCTGTTAACTACACAACCACGAATAAGCAACTAAGCTTGAGGACAGCAATTTTCAACTGGCGAGTCATGAACCCTCTTGGGGTGGGATGGCCTTTTCACAGGGATTGCATATCAGATATCCTGCATATCAAACATTTATATTATGACTCATAACAGCAGCAATATTATAGTTATGAAGTAGCAATAAAATGATTTTATGGTTGGGGATCACAGAAAACATGAGGAACTGTATTAAAGTGTTGCACTCCTAGGACTTGACTTGGCTAAGTAAATGGTTGAGACAAGTCTTAATAATTTCATCATTAAAACTTTCCACAAGACTTTCTCCCTGACCATGATGAGCAAATTTGTTGCCACAAAGGTAATTTAATTAGTGTATGCTATATGATTTGTATCATAGAAACAACAAGTTTCAATATGTATTTGTTCCAGTTATAGAAACTTTTCTCTCACTGCCACATTTTGGCGCATCTTGAAAATGATGACATCCGACCATGTTCAATAAGCTTTGTGGTAGAAATGTTTTATGAAACTAAGAACTATTTTACAGAGAACAGATGGTACCCACATATTCTTCTGAATCTGTCTGCCAAAGTAACCTTGGCCAGGGTAATCAGACACTAACCAGGCAGAACCGAACAGTAAGAGCAAACAAGAAATGGCTTTACTGGGCTTCTGAGTCTACAGGATACTGTAGCTTCTATTACTTCTTCTGTCCACTCAGTTCATCAACAATTATGGTAGTTAACGTTGTCATTCTGCACACACAGTTCATCAACAATCGTGGTAGTCAGCGTTAATTGTCAGCTTGACAAAATCTAGAATAATGTATGAGGTGGCCTTGAGCATGCCTATGAAAAATAATCTTGATTATATTAATGGAATTCGGAAGATCAGCCCACTATGGGTAGTGCCATTCCCTTGGCAGGAATCCTAAGCTGTATAAAATGAAGAAAGTGAGAGGAGTACAAGCATGCAAGGAACTCGTCATGCTCTAGTTTTTGGCTGTAGACACAATATGACTAACTCTCCCATGTTTCTGCCATGATGACTAAAACCTGGAACCAAAAGAAATGGTTTAGTTATTTCATTTCGCTCTAAAACATCCTAATCTAGAGATACTGGGCAAGAGTTAGGTGATCAAGAAATCCCCATAAACCATGATACTTCTTAGGATTTTGTATTTCCCTGACAGGAAAGAGAGGGTCCATTGCTTATTTGATTCTAAAAGAATCTCTGGACACAAAGAATTAAACACTCTACTCTTTTTAGGTGAAGGAAATAGACAACACATACAACACCAAACACACACACACACACACACACACACACACACACACAAACACAAACACACACACCATACACTGAACTATTATTGTTACAATCTGTGACTTAGCAAGAGCTGAAATATAAAGAAGAAAAGCAAACAGTGTCAAAAATTATACTTGGAAAATATAGGTCACTCTATTTACCCAGAGCTCAGTTAGTAGATCACCTTGACTTCAATCCTCTCTGTCTTCTACACTATCTTGCATAGAGCAGGAACATTTCTGTCCACGTTCTTACCTCCACTGCTCCTACCTAGGGTCACCTCATTTCATCTCTCGTTTTACCTCCTTCCATTTAGTAACTGATCTCTCAATCTACTAAACCATTCTCAAATATTTCCTATCAGCATCTTAAATGTCTCTTTCTTGGCTTCAAGTTCTTCATGCCTCACCTGACCTCCTTGGTAATCTTGATGTATTCCTTAGTTGACTTCCCACAAATATTCAGCATACATTATTCCTCTGGTTATCTATTCATCTATACGCAGCCCAGTTTAATCTGGCACCCCTCACAATCTTTCAGTCAATTCTGCCTTTTAAACATATCTGAGGTGTCAGGCCTCATTTCTTTAGAGCTTATACTCTCATATTTTCATGTCCCTTTAAAACTCTTGCCAAGCATTGTTGCTGTGCCCTCCCCTTCCCCTGCTAAATGTTAGCACTAGCTAATGAAATTCATTGACAGTTCTCCAAATTCATTGACAGTTCCCTAGATCTGGGATACAAACAGCCTCATACATCAAGTGGCCAGACAGCTAAAAAAGAACGAATGATACTCGATCGAAAGAATCTTTGATCTTCTCAAGTTCTCCTGCAGAACTGCTACTAAGACAGTGCCCCACACTTCATTAGATGCTTAACAAATAAACTCCAGACCTGACTTTATTCCTATTGTTCTTTCCCCAGATCAAGCCAGTGCAAGTTCCAGGGGTAGTGCCAGCCAGACCATACTCTGACTCTGTTTACTTTCCCCATCTTCCTATGATTACTCTAATTCGGAGTGCCAGCAAGTCTTCCTTGTTTACAAAAAATCCAAATGTAAAATAGTCTTTTAAAATGTAAACCACTCCTCTCAACTCTCCCTGACTGGCTTCCTACCAGTTACTCCCCAGGCATCCTATAGCGCTACATTAAGGTGTGACTGTTTTACACAGGAAGGTTTACTTTTGACTACTTGGTTTTTGCACATCAGCCTCCAGCTTCACTTGCTTTTCACTAAGCATCACCTGATGCCATCTTAATGCCTGCTGTAGTTCCACTGCAGGAATAGATGGGAGTCATGAGATAGTCGTGATATTATTCTTATAGAACACTTAATAGCAATGTTGATTAAAAGCCCCTTCAGAGTAATTTTCAGGAAGCCACATTAATTATGTATGCCAGAGGGGCAAAAAATTAGAGGAAAATATCCTTTAATGGAGTCCATCTTAATTTCAGATCACTTACATATAAATACCTACGATAACGTTTCTGAATCCAGCAATATTTGCAACTATAACCATGTAAGTGGACAAGCTATAACTTATTTCTTTACCACCAAGGCATCTTCATGCAGCTAGAACATTTTTCTGAAAGATAATTGGATTAAGTCTGTCCATGTGGCTTTAGACAGTAACAAGTATTATAAGGACTTCCATATCTATATTTATTCTTGAAAGTATTTGGTAAGAAACTCTAGTTCACAGGAGGGATGATTTTACAATTACAGTGAAAAACAAATAGACAAAAATGTCTGCAATTATTTTTAGGGCCTTCTTGAAAAATCATGTCACCTATGAACCAGAAGACTACAAAAAGCTACACTCATGACTAAGATACTCAATGAGCCTTGTTACATGATTAATTCTTTTTGATGCTGTATCCAGCAATAAGTCACAAAAATTTAACTTGTTTTATGTAAACGACCTTACATTTTGAATACACACACACACACACACACACACACACACACACACACACACACACACACAGTCTAATTATGACATTCATGTTCATTTCATTTTCTAACCACATGGAAGAGTTTTGAAGGCAGAAAGTTAAATGATGTATCTCCTAAAGGAATGATAACCAAAATTAAAACACAGCAGAATCCCTGGAAAACTTGAAAAATGAGATTCTTGACTCTTAGATACAAGGTCTCTGACTCACTGTTATCTAGTCTGTACATTTACAAACCCTCCTAGTGTCCTCTGATCTCTCAGTTGCTTTCCCTGTTGCTGTGATAAAATACTCTTCTAAAAGCAAGCTAAGGGAGAATTGGTTTGTTTTGGCTCGCAGTTCACAGTTACAGTCCAACATGGCAGAGAAGCCACAGCAGTGGGAACTGGAAGTAGTGTCCACATTGTGTTCACAGTAAAGAAGCAGGAAGAAATGAATGCACATACTCTTGGCTTGTTGCTCACTCTCCCTTTTTCATACAGTCTAGGATCTTAGCCCAGGAATGGTTGTCATCCATGGTAGAGCCTTCCTAACATAATTAACCTAATCAACATAATTTCCCACATTCCAAAGTAGCACCTAAAAGTCTGTCAAGCTGATAATTGACAGACATCATTAAAAAGAGGAATGTGGCTTGCCAATATGTTTCCAAGATGCAACTCAGGACTCTTACATTCTTCATGTCATATGAAACATTTGGTAAATGACTTCCCCAGTGCTAGCACAGGGGTGGTTTCCAATGATAACAAACAGTTGCAAGCACCTCATCTTTAAAGAACATGAGTGAGACTTAAAATAATAGTGGATCCTATGACACCATGTGACATAGCTAACACCCTCTCAGGCCTTCTGACTCTGAATTCCATAATCTCATTGTTTTTTTTTCTTTTGCAGACAACGGCATGGGCAAGCAGAATCACTAGCATAGTTAAAGACAGGATAAGGGCTAGGGAGATGAGATGCATGTCACTCACTGCACACTTGGGTTCAGGGGATGTAACTTATGTCATCAAGCTTGGCAACAAGTGCCTCTACCCAGGGAGTGCCTGGCCAACTCCCTAAGTTTAAAAATTCGTATTAAATCTGAGCTCTCTTCCATACGTGAAAGAAAAATGGGGTAAGTGCATCGTGCTCTGAAGAACCCTTCAGATCTGAGGGTTTATCTCACCCTAAGTGACACTTCAGTGTGGAGCACTGATTTTTTTTTTAACTGATATTTTTCAAATGCAATTTTACTTAGGGATTTTCAGGTCTATTCCTTTTGAACATACTTATCTTACTTTAAATACTGTGAATGTTGCTATAAATTACTCTGTACATAAAATCATTTTATAAATGGCAGTGTTTAATGTCAATTCTTTGCCAGAGATGACAAGTTACTTTAGCACCTATAAGTCCTCCAATCATTTTAAGTATTCCATCTTATTCTTGGCTTTGTGCTTACAATAACTGTCTTCTGTTTTTTTCTTGACATAAAAATGTAAGACAAAAGAAAAAAATCAAGTCAACAAGCTAAGGGAGTGATCACAGCTACTTTAACTCAGCTTCCCTAGTCTAACTTACAAAAGACTCCTTTAACTATACTATCACTGGGGCTAGGGAGGTGAAAGATCAGTTATTCATCATGCAGAAAACATGGTCAGTTAAATCTGTGGTTTGAATATGCTTGGCCCATGTGAAGTGGCACTATTTAGAGGTGTGGCCTTGGTGGAGTAGGTATGGCCTTGTGAGGGTAAATTCAACATTGTGGGATTGGACTTTGAGGTTCTAAGCTCAGGCTCTACCCAGTGTTAAAGAGAGCCTCCTCCTGGCTGCCTGCAGAAGAGTCTCTTTTCTCCCGGATGCCCTCTGATCAAGATGTAGAACTCTTGGCTCCCCAACACCAAGTCTGCCTACACACTGCCATGCTTCTCATGGTGATGATAACGGACTGAACCTCTGAAACTGTAAGCCAGACCCAATTAAATGTTTACCACTGTACAAATTGCCTTGGTCATAGTGTCTCTTAAGAGCAATAAAACACTAACTAAGACAGAGTTAAAACTAGGATTTGAAATGTCACACAGAGTTCCAAACAGAAAACTGCCCATCCTTCATTCAGAAAGTATCAGAGCCTGGTATAGCTGAGGTGCTACCATTCAGCTAAAAGCCAGATAGGTAAAGCCAATGCTTTCCCCTGGGCTTTCCTTCTAATTAGGAGCCATTCTTTCTTCACTCAACATGCACATCTGCCTCATATGCTGCCGAACACATTAGCGCCAGCAAGTATCAGGAAGCTGAAGTCACTGCAATACAATGGTATGATAAATAAATTACTTGCAAGAAGGCCAGTAATCAGGAAAGACAGTATTTTCTAGTGAAGAGACCATAGAATGTCTGGAAGTAGATCAGAAAGAGAGAGGAAGACAAGAGGGAGCACAGATCAGAAAAGATGATTAGAGAATCTTTAAAGAGGCAAACCATGAGCAGAGAGAGCTGAGAGAGCTATGACTGACACGTGAGAGATGGACATTCAACTATGTGATGTCAGAAAGGAGAGGATGGGGCACAGACACCTGAAGTTCCTAAGGCAGAGCCTCAGCAGAGCCGAGCAATGAAAAGCAACACTGAGAAGGGTCTGGCTAAAGGCACAGACTGATGGGACATAAAGCCAAAGAGAAGCCTATTTTAGCATGGAAAACAGAGTTCAGACCTTAGGAAGAGACATAAAAAAGGAGTCTATCTTTCGATGAAAAGGTGGAAAGGCTGTTTGAAAGGAGGTAAATGCACCTGATCTGAACAGAAAAGGAGAGGATTCAGAGCAGAAGCAAGCCCTTAGTGACAATGGCTACATCAAATGATCCCTTACCAACCAACCATGGGGAGAGCATGACACTAGACACAAATGGCAACTGTCACCTCGTCCTGACTTCCAGCAATGCAGGTCACCTACCTCACTTCATAAAACAAGGCTACCATTACTTGATCACCATGGGTACAAGAACACTGAATATTTAGTTTTAAGCAGCAATATCGTGATTCCAAATGAAAAACCATGATATTTTAAACCTTCGATGGTAAATTTAAGAATCAGTATATAATCACTTGGATAGAATTTTGTAGTTAGTTAATGTTGTGTTTATTATGCTTATAAGTTTCACATGTCAACAAACTATGATTGTAATTTTAATTTATGTTAAACTTCAGATTAATGGAAACATATGGAAGAATTTTAACAGTTTCCCACAACGTTGAAGTGCTTTAGATGAGCTACATTTCAAATATGTGTTTAATTAGGTTTATAAGAAGAGGTTAAGTACTCAAAGAAGTGCTGGTTGTAAAATCACAGCATCTGAATGCTTAAAGAGAACCAAGCATATTAAACTGATCAAGGCATTTGAAGTGTTTATAGAGGGCTAGAAAGAACTCAGAGGTGCAGAATGCTTGCCACTCTTCCAGAAAACCCTGCTTAGGTTCCTAGCATACATACTGGGTGGCTCACAACCTCGGATAATTCTAGCCCCAGGGGATCTGACTCTCTTCTGGCCTCATGGGCACCTGCACACGCTTGGCAAACACACACACACACACACACACACACACACACACACACACACACAAATAAATCCTTTTTAAAAAGGTTTTATTAAATAGGCCTGCATAAGGACTTAAGTATTTAGTTCCTGCTTCTCTGACTACTAATGTTAGTAAAACGCCTTCCTGTGGCTGGTGAGATGACTCTGCCTATTGGGCCAAACCTGACAACCTGAATTCAATCTGAAGGATCCACATGGTAGAAAGAGAGATCTAACTCCTACAACCTACCCTCTGTCTTCCACACGTGTGCCATGAGAGAAGTGCATACAAATACATACATACATACATACATACATACATACATACATACATACATATAAACAAGAAAATGTAAGGTCATTTTTATCAATGTCCTAACACATCTCTATGCATTCAATAGTCACTAATCTGCCATTCAACAACAATGGTGGGGTTTTCATGGGGGGGGAGTATTGTTTAGTTTTTGATTCTAACACATACACTGAATATCTACCTCATTTCAGTGATAGTTAAAAGAAAGTAAGTACCTGTCATGGTTTGGATCAAGTACAACCCCTAGAGATCCCTGCACCAAAGGCTTAGTCTCAGTGGGTCACATTAATGGGATAGTTGGAAGTACTGGAGACTTTAGGGGGTGAAGACTTGCTGAAAGAAAGAGGTCACTGGGCTGTGCTTTTTCTCTTGCTATAAGTCCCTTCCACATTTCTAAAAGGTGAGCAGCTTTCATCCACCACGTCCTTCTACTGTCATGTTCCTGTTTCGTGGCCAACAGAGCAGCCAACCATAGACCAAAGCCCTGAAACCGTGAGCTAAAATAAACATTTTGTCTTTGATCTTCTTTCCATTAATTTTTTGTGACACTGACATGCCTAATACAGCACTAAATGAACTGAAACCGTATGTCCATCTGAAAACACATGGAAGAATGTTTATAGAATGTTTATAGCAATGGGCTGGAGGTTTGACTGGGGTTAACAGTGTTTGCTATCCTTGCATAGGAGCTGAGTTTGGCTTCTAGCTCACATACAGTGACTCCTACTTGTCTGTAACTCCAGTTCCAGAGATCTGATGTCCTCTTATGATGTCCACAGGAACCAGGTATGCATGTGGTATATTTAAACATATCTAGGCAAAAACTCATAAACATAAAAATAAACACTTTTTTTTTCAAAAAAAAGAATATTCATAGCCACTTTGGTTAAACTTAAAGCGACTTTGGAGTAAACAAATAGATAATTTATGACACACTTATAGAGTGAAACACTATTCATTTTAATGATCTACCAATCAACAAAACAATATACATGGCCTCTAACTGCATATTACTCTGTGGAGAAGTGTTTATAAAACAGCTAGGCACTCTGATTCTAACCACGCCATATGCTGAAAAGAAAGCTATAGCGACAGCAAATATGATGAGTGGCTGGCAGTGGCTGAGTGATTGGGAGAGCTGGAATAAATAGGGCAGAGAAAATCTTAAAGGTGTGAACGTGTTCTGTGTGACAAGGATGGGTATGTGACATCCTCTCCACAAACAGCAGAAGGAACCCTAATATGGAATGTGGCTTCAATTCATAGTGGCATATCAGTATTTTGTCATCATTTGTAACAAAAGTACCACACTCATATAAGATGTGGATAAGTAGGGAAAATCCCATGGCAAATGAGGCCCTACAGTCGAAAATAGCTTTAATTTCCAAACCATATGTAATTGAACATAAATTTTTATTGAAAATTAAAATTTTAAAATGATGTGAAATTGAAAACTTTAAAAATAACTCTTAAAAATATAATAATCTCCTTTTGGACTTGCTTTCCTCCTACCACCATTTCTACAGAGACAACCAAGGGGCCAGAACACTGTGTTCTTTAAGGGTAACACAGAAACAGTCAAGTTTCATTGAAGAACTCCAAGTGAATAGATTAATAGCCTGCAAGGGTCTTTTGTTGTGGTGGTGGCTAATTATAGCATTTAAGAGCTTTCCCCTAAGTTTTTGGAAACTGAATTCAGACTCTCACATGTAATTCACTCCAACATCTGGGATTAATTGGCAGTCTTACTCAATTTCTCTGGGAGGAATTCTTGACTGATAACTGTAATTGCAAAAGCAGTTTCTGAAATTTCTATCCAGATGACTAATCAAGTCTTTAGGAGTTTGGACTATGAAAGTGGTAAACACTCTATGTGGTCATTTTTACATTCATATGTTGTTAAAGAGTCTTTTTGAACACATGAGTAATAGCATCTGTAAACAATGACAGACTCATGGTACAGATATTATGTCAATCATAATTAGTCATCATAGATAGAGCCTATTAAAAATAATTGCCAGTTTCCCAATATTCAGATTCATTCTACTGGAAAAAATTATATAAACTTATCTGTTACAATATGCATACAAGACTCTTTTTGTAAATACACACACACACACACACACACACACACACATATATATATATATATCCCTAAAAAGAAAGTTGTTCTAAAATAATCACTTCTGCTTGGTATGACAGTACTTGAAAGTAATCCCAGTATTCAGGCTGATGCAAAAGGATTATGAACCTGAGGCCAGTCTAAATTACATAGCAAAATATTGCTACAATGTTTAAGAAAAAAACAGTAAAAATTAAAAATAATCATCTTGTGGTAACAGTTTGTGTACACCGTTTCTCTACCACAGCATGTTAGGCAGGAGCAAATGCCACAGTTTCTCCTGGTTCTGAAGGGATCCTGAGAGAGGCTTTGAATTTAGTTTTTACACAGTGTTGTTAGTGATGCTTGCGGGCATTTTACCTAAATAGAAGAATTGCAAAGGACTGCAATGAGGCCATTTTCTCTATCACAGAAAAGTTTTCCTGGAGGGCTCTATGGGGCCCATTAGAATCCCAGGAGTCCTGAGCACATATACTCTGTTAAGTGAGCCAGATGCTCACTCGGGTATGAACATACGACACAGTCCTAGAGCAGGCCAGGGTAAAGGGAAGGAACAAAGTCACGTGCTCCTGCTACACTGCCAAATCCAAGCCCCCATCAACTATGCAGTTGTAGTTATGGACATAATGCCTTTCCTTATGAAGAGTACTGAAGTAATTTGCATGTTAATGCATCCATGACCTAAGCTGAAGCCAGAACTCTGGCATAGTGGAGAGTACAATCAAAGGTAGCCTTCTACAGTTTCCTGATGACAATTTATTTGCTTATTTCAGCGAGAAAGAATATGAACAGTGAATTTACCAAAAAAACTTAATCAGCAAGTATTTGAAACATTACTAGTAAAGGACAATATCCTTAATCCCTGTGTAGCCCTGTAAATATTTTTATAGTATTATAGTCTGCTTTCATTACATTTAAATGTTAGGATTATTTATCATTGTGGTTATTAATAGACTATTAATAAAAATAATTTACTTTTTAT
Source organism: Mus minutoides (assembly GCA_902729485.2). Classification (NCBI taxonomy): domain Eukaryota; kingdom Metazoa; phylum Chordata; class Mammalia; order Rodentia; family Muridae; genus Mus; species Mus minutoides. The sequence continues at coordinate 72,076 of LR752362.1, read as the reverse complement.
GTATCTACTTAGAGAAGTCCATAACCCACACCCCCATTAGCATTCAATAGCACAAAA
>LR752362.1:0-70710 GCA_902729485.2 Mus minutoides | reverse complement strand
TCGTTGGGAGGAGAGGCCCCTTGGTCATACAGACTCTATATGCCCCAGTACAGGGGAACGCCAGGGCCATTACGTGGGAGGGGGTGGGTAGGGGAGCAGGGCGGGGATGCGGGAGGGTAAGGGAAAATTTCTGGATAACATGTGAAATGTAAATGAAGAAAATATCTAATAAAGAGGGAAAAAAAAAAGAAAAAAAAAACTCATAAACATAAAAATAAACACTTTTTTTTTCAAAAAAAAGAATATTCATAGCCACTTTGGTTAAACTTAAAGCGACTTTGGAGTAAACAAATAGATAATTTATGACACACTTATAGAGTGAAACACTATTCATTTTAATGATCTACCAATCAACAAAACAATATGCATGGCCTCTAACTGCATATTACTCTGTGTAGAAGTGTTTATAAAACAGCTAGGCACTCTGATTCTAACCACGCCATATGCTGAAAAGAAAGCTATAGCGACAGCAAATATGATGAGTGGCTGGCAGTGGCTGAGTGATTGGGAGAGCTGGAATAAGTAGGGCAGAGAAAATCTTAAAGGTGTGAACGTATTCTGTGTGATACTACAAGGATGGGTATGTGACATCCTCTCCACAAACAGCAGAAGGAACCCTAATATGGAATGTGGCTTCAATTCATAGTGGCATATCAGTATTTTGTCATCATTTGTAACAAAAGTACCACACTCATATAAGATGTGGATAATTAGGGAAAAATCCCATGGCAAATGAGGCCCTACAGTCGAAAATAGCTTTAATTTCCAAACCATATGTAATTGAACATAAATTTTTATTGAAAATTAAAATTTTAAAATGATGTGAAATTGAAAACTTTAAAAATAACTCTTAAAAATATAATAATCTCCTTTTGGACTTGCTTTCCTCCTACCACCATTTCTACAGAGACAACCAAGGGGCCAGAACATTGTGTTCTTTAAGGGTAACACAGAAACAGTCAAGTTTCATTGAAGAACTCCAAGTGAATAGATTAATAGCCTGCAAGGGTCTTTTGTTGTGGTGGTGGCTAATTATAGCATTTAAGAGCTTTCCCCTAAGTTTTTGGAAACTGAATTCAGACTCTCACATGTAATTCACTCCAACATCTGGGATTAATTGGCAGTCTTACTCAATTTCTCTGGGAGGAATTCTTGACTGATAACTGTAATTGCAAAAGCAGTTTCTGAAATTTCTATCCAGATGACTAATCAAGTCTTTAGGAGTTTGGACTATGAAAGTGGTAAACACTCTATGTGGTCATTTTTACATTCATATGTTGTTAAAGAGTCTTTTCGAACACATGAGTAAAAGCATCTGTAAACAATGACAGACTCATGGTACAGATATTATGTCAATCATAATTAGTCATCATAGATAGAGCCTATTAAAAATAATTGCCAGTTTCCCAATATTCAGATTCATTCTACTGGAAAAAATTATATAAACTTATCTGTTACAATATGCATACAAGACTCTTTTTGTAAATACACACACATGATGCAAAAGGATTAAGAACCTGAGGCCAGTCTAAATTACATAGCAAAATATTGCTACAATATTTAAGAAAAAAAACAGTAAAAATTAAAAATAATCATCTTGTGGTAACAGTTTGTGTACACCGTTTCTCTACCACAGCATGTTAGGCAGGAGCAAATGCCACAGTTTCTCCTGGTTCTGAAGGGATCCCGAGAGAGGCTTTGAATTTAGTTTTTACACAGTGTTGTTAGTGATGCTTGCGGGCATTTTACCTAAATAGAAGAATTGCAAAGGACTGCAATGAGGCCATTTTCTCTGTCACAGAAAAGTTTTCCTGGAGGGCTCTATGGGGCCCATTAGAATCCCAGGAGTCCTGAGCACATATACTCTGTTAAGTGAGCCAGATGCTCACTCGGGTATGAACATATGACACAGTCCTAGAGCAGGCCAGGGTAAAGGGAAGGAACAAAGTCACGTGCTCCTGCTACACTGCCAAATCCAAGCCCCCATCAACTATGCAGTTGTAGTTATGGACATAATGCCTTTCCTTATGAAGAGTACTGAAGTAATTTGCATGTTAATGCATCCATGACCTAAGCTGAAGCCAGAACTCTGGCATAGTGGAGAGTACAATCAAAGGTAGCCTTCTACAGTTTCCTGATGACAATTTATTTGCTTATTTCAGCGAGAAAGAATATGAACAGTGAATTTACCAAAAAAACTTAATCAGCAAGTATTTGAAACATTACTACTAAAGGACAATATCCTTAATCCCTGTGTAGCCCTGTAAATATTTTTATAGTATTATAGTCTGCTTTCATTACATTTAAATGTTAGGATTATTTATCATTGTGGTTATTAATAGACTATTAATAAAAATAATTTACTTTTTATGTATCTACTTAGAGAAGTCCATAACCCACACCCCCATTAGCATTCAATAGCACAAAAAGAAGACAGCATTGTTTCTTGAGCCACCTTCTTTTGAAGGACTCAGATGCTCAGCAATGTAGAGTAAGTGCTTGCTAGCATACTATTTGAATCCAATTCTCTCAGTCCACATTCCCATTTCTTATACTATACAGTGTGATTTTTACTAAAGGATACTATTCTGTTGTGCTGAAGGAGAACAGCATTAGACCTACTGACTCACAGCTCCCCTAAGAGTGTTGTTTGCAAAACTATTTTGGCAATATCCCCTACCAAGACCATTCCAACTCAGGATGATGCAGTTGGCTACAGGGGCTTTGGGCAGACCCCTACCCACCCTTTCAGGAATTACATGGTTCTTTGCAAGTTGTATCCTTTCCCTAACAGCTTGGTTTTCCTCATGTATACTGGGGATAATGCCAGTAGATACATCTCACAGGGCAGCTATGCAAGTCTGCTGAAGTAATGAATCCAAAGTAGGAAGTCAAATACCTGGCTTATCATCATTGCAGAGGCAATACTGTGTATTACCCGGACTCTTAATTTCCTAAAACTCAGCAGAGGCATGCCTCTATCTGCCAGAATAGGCCCTCACTTCCTGACACACATCACAAGAATCTTTGTTTCCTAGGGTTCCTTTAGATTTACAAAAGGTCTCAGTATTAGTTAGGCTTCCCATTGCTGTGATGTGTCTAAAGGGAAGCATTTAACTGGGGCTGGCTTAAAGTTTCAGAGGTTTAATCCATTATCATCAGGGTGAGAAGCAAGATAGGCCCAGTACTGGAGGAGCCTAAAGTTCTAGCTCTTGATCCAAAGGCAGCAAAAGGGGACTGTGTCCCACACTGTTGGAGCTTAAGCATAGGAATACTCAACGCCTGCTCCCACAATGACACCCTTCCTCCAATATGGCCACACCTACTCTGTCAAGCATACCTCCCTCCATACAGTGCCACCCCCAGTGGGCCAAGCATTAAAACATGAGTCTATGGGGATCAACTACAACCACACAGTTGGACTACCTGGCAACACATAACGAAAATATTTTTAGTTATTTCACAAAATCTTGTTTTTGTATCATGAGCAAGAAATGGTTCCTATTTATTTTTTACTTACGGCGGAGGGGGGGGGGACGTACTAAGTGGCATCTATAACGTGACACCGTGTATTTGAAAGGACAGTCTGGAAGAATGTGATTTTTCAGTCCCAAGCTCACATTACAACAGTAGTGACCATCACTGGGCATGGAACTTCACGGGAACCTCACACAGGACAGGATAGATAATCCCCCCAACTACACAGTCCTACGAAGTGCCAGAGCACAGGCTAGAAATGAGATCAGGTCAACACAAGCCTCGGGACTCTTTTCTGATGATCAGATAAAGAAAACATTCCTAGCACTTTAGAAGTCCTTGTATAATCCCCTCTAAACACTATTCCTGAATTAGAATATAATGATTTAAATGCCATAGAGGAGTGTCTCCTGGTAGTTTGTAAAAATCATGTGTTCTCAGGATTCCCAAGGAAGAAGGAGCTAGAGAAAGTACTCTAGGAGCTGAAGGGGTCTTCAACCCTCTAAGTGGAAGAATAACCATGAACTAACTAGTACCCCCTGAGCTCATGTCTCTAGCTGCATATATAGAAGAGGATGGCCTAATTGGCCATCAGTGGGAAGAGAGGCCCCTTGGTCATGCAGACTTTATATGCCCCAGTACAGGGGGGAACGCCAGGGCCAAGATGTGGGAGTGGGTGGGTAGGGGAGCAGGGCCGGGAGGGGGGAGGGTATAGGGAACTTTCTGGATAACACTTGAAATGTAAATGAAGAAAATATCTAATAAAAGTTGAAAAAAAATCATGTGTTCTTCTGTGTTCTTCCTTCTTTCAACCATCATTGTGGTTTTATATTTGTGAATGAAATTCAGTGCTGAGAGTAAAGGTGGAGATATGGATTGGGAACTTATCAAAGGATGGGGAAGCCAGCACAAAGAGAATTGGGAAAATCATCACAGAAAGGTAAGGGGAGATCCCAGGAGGCTAATTCATGTTGATTAGAGAGTGAAGTGGGTCAAAAACAATAGATTCTGAATGGTCAACGATGCCAACCACTGAGAAGAAGACTTAGGATAGCCAACTAGCCATTAAGAATGCAGACTGCCATGTTATCCTTTAAAGGTCATCCTTGTTCTCAAAAGTATCCACTGTTTGTCTGAACTGGCCCTCATATTTTATGTAGTGACCCTGGTAGCTTGAGGGAAGGGTGCCTTAAGGAACATTTGCCAGTGACATTACTGGCATCCCGGGGAAAAAACAACTGAAAGTGACAGGAGCAAACGTTTCAAATTCAACAAGTTAAGAAAAACAAAACAAAACAAAACAAAACAAAAAGAAAAGAAAAACAAAACAAAACAAAACAAAGAATATTCAAAGAATTGGGAAGGTCATCGTTTTTTATATTCTACTGAAATATTCTCCTTTTACTTATAAAATTCCATAATATATATTGTCTTTATGCTGGAATTGTTGTGTTTGTCTTACTGTATTGTATTGTTGTCCTTTTATGAAAATCATCACATCTGCAAATGGACAAATGTCCGGCATGAAAATGTTCTGCTTTCTATGGATGGAGGTCAACAAATTGCCTCATAAAAGTGACAGTCTTCAAAAAGCCAGAATTCTAAATTAATATACATATTTTAAGTAATCATTCAAAATATTGGAAAATACCTTCTCGCTCTTCTTTAAGGACTATGATTGGATTTAATGGGGCCCACACAACTGAAAGGTTCCCCTCATGTTTATTTCTCTGAAATTTTTACAAGACATGTATTTCAGCAGGTAAATGCAAGACACAGAATGTGCTTACAAAGAATGAGTTGTCTAAAATAAGCCTCCCACTTTCAAGGATAGACTGGATGTACGAATGTGCATGTACATATACACTACCATCAATAGGAAGTATCAGCCTTAAGGGAAGCTTGCTGGCCACCCTTTGAGCCACATCCACAGAACAAATCACTGCAATTACTTTCTTGTAACCTAAAGAAGAACAAACACTCTTTGTAGGACAAGTCCAAGGGCTTGAACAGTCTTAGCTATGACTGTCACTGTACCTTAGCTTTTGCACTATATTTCATCTGTGAAGTATAAAAAGCCACATACGTCCCTCCAATGACACATAAAGATTCTACCCACAACTCTACACAGAACATCCACAATATTTCACAGTACTTACAGATTCACCTATGTGCTGCATGAAGTCCCAAAGCAGTATAAAAGTTTATCAAGTCATTAAAACAGCAAGCCCATGTTTTCTTCATTATATCTTGCTTCAAATACAGAAGTACACATGGTATTATAGCCACAAATAAAAGACTAGATGACAAATTGTGCTTGTTTATGTATATAAAAATGACTATTTGCTCTTTGTAGGTTTTATTTTTGTTGTTCAAAACATTTTTAGATTAAGGATATGTTTAAAGAAAGAAGGGTATCATATTAAATATTGAAACTTCAATAATGCTAATTTTCCAACATCCTCCTAATTTTTATGTCAAAGGAATACATAAAATTTATTGTTTCTTTCTTGATCAGAATGTTTCTATGACTTGAATATTTTATGTAAATATAAAAACTATAACTGTATGGACTGTTATTGTATATTATCACTAAGGCAGGAATATTCAGGAAACATAAGAACTATCTAAAAGTATGGTGTCCAAGTTATACCTAAACCACCAGTGAACTTTAACTTTGAAAAGACTGAAGCACACATTTGAGATAAAATTATAATATAGCAGTTGCCCTGTCTTGTCTTTCCGTGTTAGGTACAGATTAGCTCTCAAATCTCTTGTGCACAAATTATTCCACCATGAAGACAGTAAGTTCTGCCGTATTAATTGCCTTATGAAATAGTATAATTCTTAATATTAGCTAATTCATTTTTTCAATATTTAATTGGTAATGAGTGAACTCCTGCCAGGCAAGCCTTGTTTGTTTACTCCTGAACCTGTAGAGAGGGCTGCATGTATTAAACTGGCGCTGAGGTTGGTATGTTGGTCTGCAGCTCCTGGCCAAGACAGCAACAGAGCAATTGGAGCAGTCAAATCCAACTCCACTTAGGATCTCACTTTGGACAAACCACACATCCCAGTGTCAGGTCAGATGGGCCTTGTAGTGAATCCAGTGGTCATCAATTCTTCAGTTTTTGGATTTTGGGTCAGCTGCCTTCTCTGTCAAGCTAGCTGCAGTATTCAAACTGTATTTAGGTAAGGGTAGCAGAAGGCAAGAAAAGAACCCAGATCCTGAAAGTCCACACATCCGTGGAAAAGGTAATTACTTACTATTGGCTTGAACCCTTCAGTTTGACCAAAGGGATTTTAATGTCCATGTGAGAGCTAGATACAGGGTTGTGTATCTGTGAACCCTGCATCCTGAGCCTGAGACAAAAAAACAAAAACAAAAACAAAACAAACAAACAAACAAACAAAACCCAAGAGATTGAGGACAGTTTGTACTACATAGTGAAACGCATGCAAAAATATACAGAAAGGGAAAAGAAAAGAAAGGAACCCAGGTGTAGTGAGAGGAACATGCTTATAAACTCAGAACCTAAGAGGCCAAGGTGTGAGTTCAAGACCAGCCTAGACTACACAACAAGAACCTGTTAGGGGAATCAGGGAGGAAAGGAGCAAAGGAAACAGGGAAGTAGAGAGGTCACAGACAAATATTTATTAACTATATTTATCACTTTCCAAAATTTATGCATTCAGCTTCAACAAGCAAAAAGTACTATTTTTCTGCTTATTATGGAAATTGGCACAATTTGTTAGTGGGGGAAAAAACCTGGTCTACTGACAAATTATCTCCATCAAGAAATTTTATAAGCATAAATACTTCTATAAAACCAAAGCATCATCGCATCATCATCATCATCATCACTAAAAGTGGCCCCTACTGCTGGAGCCTGCCCACATGGCCTAAGCTACACACACACACACACACACACACACAGAGAGAGAGAGAGAGAGAGAGAGAGAGAGAGAGAGAGAGAGAGAGAGGCTCACAGATAACAGGACAACTGCCAAGCTTTTTCTGAGTATTTCCTTTAATTCTTTTTCTTGGGTCCTGTTCAAAATATTAGGTTTTTTTTTTTTTTTACTACTATCAACTCAATGCTCTTGAGTATACTCAGAGAACTGACTGAATTGGCAAGTATCCAAAAAGTATAAATATCCCATACTCAAGTTTCCTTTTATTTGTCCTTCTGAACTTTTCCCACAATATACTATACAGTGCATTTCTCTCACATGTGCTATTAATTAGGATTTTTAAAAAATAAATCAAGATAGGAATTATTCAATGGTTTTAAGAAGAGATCCATTGCATTCTAAAATGTCACAAGAATATGAGCAATGCAGAGAAATCTGAATGGTTTAGTTTTTTTGGTTACTCCACGGGAAGATGGGATCCAATTATGAGGTGAAGCCAGCATTCTAAGTAGCTGAGTCACGGCCAGACCAGGCCTCTGTCTCCTCCACAATGATGACTCATAGGACTTTCACTCAGGTCTGAGCTCTACTGATCTTGATCATTCTAACCCTTCTCCCCACAACTCAGTTGATCTTCTGTAAATGATAGCACCAAATTACATGGTCCCTTGTACTCTTCCCATTCCTTAAACACTAGGATTAACCCCTTCAGGGGCAAGATGTCTACCCCTTCAGGTTTAGTATAGCCTAGCATGAGTTCAATACCTTCGACCATACAACTCTCACAACGGCCGATCAACTTATGCTCTCCTTACTCGATGATGCTCCCAAAATGGATGCAGTCAACACCTAGTTCTATCTTCCTCCTCCTTAATGCTTTCATATAGGTCCCAAACACAATGGTAATTTTAAAAAAAAAAAAAAGAAAAGAAAAGTAACCATAGAAACTAAAATGTTAATCAGCACAAGACTCCAGTTCACAGCTGGGGAGACTTGTGGTGAACACAGGATAGGCAGAGTTTGCATTAGAAAATTTCTGAGCAACCTACATACCCACTCAGAAGGTAGAACTTCTTCTAGGCAGGCAAACTGGTGGGGTTGGGTGGCAGGGACAATATTTCTACTTGAGCTAGCTACTTAGCAACAACTCCCCTCTGTTCATTTCTCAGACCACACCCTATGACTATAACCATGATTCCTTCCGCCCTTAATTCTGAAACAATCGTGGCCCAATTAGTTGCTACCTAAAATCTATTAACTCACTACCTGGTCTCTGTATTGGCTCCATTTTGATAACAGTAGGGGAACACAGGTATCGGAGGAGTCTGTTCTTGTTCCGTACCACAGCCTCTAAAGTACCCAGAGGTTACCAATAGGTCATAGATGAGCATACCTGTCCAGAAAGATTAATGTATTTAAGCATGGAAATATAAGTGTACAAGCATGTAATACTTGCAAAGAACAAAAAAGAAAGAAGAGGAAAGGGGCTGTCACTATTAAAGGCTACGGGATGTCAGCAAAGAGGCAGTGTTTAATGAGGTCTTTAAAAGGTGGCTCAAGTATAGTTGATGGTCTGCAGTAGGGACAGGCTAGAAAAAGCAGGGACATTCATTCATTTCTTTGCCAATACATTCCTCCACCAGCTGCTTCTCCCCTAGCAAGCCATAAAAGTTCAACCTGTCACTTGCTACATACAATTAGCTTCTTAGTTGTACAAGTTATATAAAGATTTTTTTTTCTCATATTGAGTTACTTTCTTGCATTGAGCAAACAGTATGTTGTGATTATAACTCTTTGTCAAAAGCTGACCGCCCCTGGGGCTGGAGATAGAGACTTGTGATCTCAGCATCTAAGGAGACTCATATCCCAAAAGATCCTGACTTGCCAATGGCTTCTACCTTACTCTACAACAGGCTTTGTGCCTATAATCTTATAATCTAATTTGCAACATATGAGTTATCTCATTATTTAACTTGGGCTTCTTTTATATGTTTTAGACATCAATCCGTTATCAAACACATTTCTTATCAATATTTTCTTCTGATTTGTGACTTGTCGCTTAGTTTTCCTAGATCTGTGTTCAGGGACCACAACTTCAATTGATAAATTGTCATCTTCCATAAATTTGGCTAAGCTCTAATCCAAAATCACAAGGCTTTCCAGCAGGTCTGTGTCCAGAGATTCTAGTTTTTTTTTTTATATTGAAGACAAACTTTGTATTGAAATTGGTATTGGTTGCAAGGTAAGTATTGATCTGTTTTGCATTCAAGCATCTAATTGTCAAGAGTAACAATTTTTGTAAAAACTACTACTTGTCCACTTAAGATCAACTATCTAATTTGTTAGCATTCAGAGGCTCATAACAGCCCTTTAAAGACCCATGATTCCCCTAAAGTCAATAGTCATGTTCGCTCACTGGTGCTATAGTAACTCGTACCTTGTTCATCTTGGTCAGTCATGTAAAAATGTATTAATATTCTCACAGCTTAAAGAAATAGCAGCTTTCTGTTTAACTGGTTTCTCTACTGCTTTTCTGTATCTATTTCATGGATTCCACTGTGATTATTATTCTTCCTCTGGGGGAAATAAATAAATAAATAAATTTGATGTTCTTTTCCAATAGGCTTATAGAAAAAGCTTAGATTTTTAAGTTGAGATAATACGGTTTTTTTTCTAAAATGTATGTTCCAGGCTCAGCCTTTTCTCCCAAACACTGACTTATCTGCACCCCACAAATTTTGATGATGTGTTTATTTTCATTGTTATCAAAATATCAACATTCACTTTTCTTTTATCTATAAATTATCCAGAAGTGTGTTGTTTAATTTTCAATTTTAGAATTTCACTTTTGTTCTTCATTTTCAATGTAATTGCTCAGCAGACAGAAGTGACACCTTGATGAATTCAGTCCTTTGACACAGGCTTGTGTTAAAGTTTAGCCTGTGATGTATCCTCGAAAATGTTCAGTTTGCTCTTAAACTGAATGAATGCACATTTACTCAGAACTATGTGTCCAGTTGGTTACCATATAATTTCTATCTTCTATATCTTGGTGGGCTTCTTCCAACCGATATTCCAATATTTGTAGATAAATGCATGAGTAAAATTGTTGAAATGTCTATTTCTTTTATGATCCCCATGTATGCTACAACTCTTGTGTAAAGTTTATGCATTTCTAATGGGGAGATCGTGCTCATGGCTGACCTTTCATCGTTGTAAAATGTCTCTCTCTGTAGGAAAAATGCAAAAGTATCTATCAGTATTTACTATACTTTTTATCTTGTCAGGTTTCCTATGATTAACAGTTACACATCCTACTCAACATTTACCCCACTGGGTAGCTAGAATTAACGCTCATCTCTCTACAAAGCATGGAGTCGACTCTTCTCCTTCTCCCCAGCCTGGAACACTTTTCTCTGGTGTCTTAAATGCAGAGTGTTGAGATGCTAGAGTTTTATCCTTATCCACTGCATCTCTTCAGGGATGCTCAAATGTTTCCATGTTCCTACTCACTGTCATCTTTGCATTAGTCTTCTTCTCCACACATTGAAATAAAAGCATACTTTGTTGATTTTTAATCATATTATTTTCTTTGTGATTATGCTAAGGAATGATAATATATATAGGTTGATTATAGCTTACTCAAGGTTAATATTATCTTAATGTTTATTAAATGTAGCTTTTTCACTCCCACATGAACATCATCAATATGTCATATATCTAGCAATGTTATAATCACTACTGAAATAATCTAATGTCTTACAGATTGTATAAAATACTATAAGACTGTTTATATTTATTCACATATTTCCATTTCCAAAATTCTATTTTTTTACCCTAAAAAAGTGGATTCATTGCCATGTGCACCCAGCCTGGCATGTGCACCCAGCCTGGCATGTGCACCCAGCCTGGCATGTGCACCCAGCCTGGCATGCTTCTCTTAGTATTTCACTCAGGTTCTGCTGATTTGGACATAGCACTGGCCTCTTTTCCAAAGGATTGTTTTGTTAGATGCAGAATTTTAATTGACAGGTTTTCATTTTCTTCTCTTTTGTTTTTTGAATATGTCAGTACTTTCCCTTCCTGCAACTGCCACTGTAGATGAAAGGTCAGCTCGTGAGTACAGTTTTCTCTGCTCTAATGAGTTGCTTGTCTCTTCCTACCATCAAGATTTCCCTTTGTCTTTTTCTTATGCAATTTTACTTTAAAAAATCCACCAGTGGGTCTCTTTGTGCTTCTTTTAATTCTAGTCTTTTGACATGTTTGCAGTCATAGAATTTTATGGTGATTTAAAAAAAAATCATGCCTTGCCCAATTCTTTCTCCTCTTTCAATCATACACAATGTATCCGTTTTTCAAAAGAAGCACTAAAAAAAATCACATTATTTGTTATCTTCATTGACTATTTACTAAATATAAGAAAATATCACTGAAATATGGACCTTGAGGATCCATAAAACACCAAATTCTATCAGTGAGCATGACATTAGCCATGAACTCCTGTTTGTGGTGTGACATTACTGGGTAGCATACATGACATTCAGTACAACAATGCAGCATCCCAAATGCTCAGAAATAGTAAATATGAGGCAATAATTTTTAAAGTAATATGTAGCTATGTTAACAACTATCCTACAAGGAATAAATAACAAATAAGTTTATATCTATAAGTTATTAATATAACTTTATGATTTTGTAATTTAGTTTAATTAGCCAAGAAACTTTTAAGTGAAGAATGCATTATTTTCAAATACTTCAGTTAAAAACCTCAGTTAAAGGTATCCTTATTGAGTTTGGTTTGGTAATAAAAGCATGGCAGCTAGTTACTGCTTTTAAAGTAACTCATTTTCCAGACTTGTCAATGTAAACATTTTCTCTTCTTAAGTCTTTATAAATGTCCAAAGTCTCCTCCTACAGAGATTTTGTAGTTTTCTATAATAAAAACAAAGTCTTTCGAAAAACAAACAAACAAACAAAACCTCAGTTAAAATTGCTTCCTAGCAAAATATGCAACAAAATACAATTTATTTATCTCTAGGCCTCATCTTCTTTTATGCAGCTTAGATACATCCATACTGACACATTAACTCAGGATTGTTGAGAGAAATATATGAGGTAGCATGTTTAACAGCATGGCTGGGTAAAAACTGAAGAAATACACAGGAAATTTTAGACAATGTTAAGGATTCAAGAATTTGATTTCAAATAATAGTACTAGCCTCAATCTTTTACCTACTAGAAAAATCCATAATTGTATCATCAGTGTTTTACACACACACACACACACAAACACACACAGAGAGAGAGAGAGAAAGAGAGAGACAGAGAGACAGAGAGACAGAGACAGAAACAGAAACAGAGAGGGGGAGGAGAGAGATACTATAATGAGATTTGAATTTACCATGCTAAAATTGTTCTTTTAAACCATTAATAATATTCCTTTATGTCTGTCAGTGAAAAAATTAACATGAATTGCTATAGAGCCTTTTACAAATGACAGGCAAAATTTTGTAAATGGAAGGAAAAAAAATCCATGAGTCTAGACTATGATTCTAAGTAAGTTTATGTAAATTGACTCAATTGTTATTCTTCGTGAGTCTGAATACTGTAATGGGTGTCTGCCAGCTAATAGCAACAAAAATTGAAAGCTGTTGGATCATGTGACTTTACAGCCTATGAAAATAGTAGTTTTCTTTTAGTTAATTCTGAAAATTAAAATTTTTCTTTTAGCCAAGCAGCTGCTTTCTTGGCTGTTTAAATTTGAAAAAAAAAAATTCATCTTGTTTTGTCAATTGGTAACATAAATTAAGATAGTATATTTTTGTATTGAAGACCATTTTGGAAGGATTATATAACAACAGTCACCTGAACACGCTTTTAATTGCCTAAAATTCCCTATAGACCTCTTCAGTTTTTAGCTTGCCAAGCTATTAAAGATGGCTACCTCATGTAATTCTCACAACAATCCTACACTACATGCAGCTAAGAATTATCTCTAAGGTGCAGATAAGGAAGTTGAGGCTTGGGATAAATAAGCAGGCCTTAGTGAAATAATGCCTAGTAAACAGAACTGTAGCTGGAGGCTGTGACAAGTGTATATATGAAGATAACACATTTCTGTAGACAGATCATTTCAGAAATTATGAAACTGAATGTACAAAGACTGAAGTATTTCCTCATGACCAAAAGGCTAGTGGCACAGTCGCCAACAGCCCTCAACATTCTCTGACTGATATAGTGTCTTTCCAAGTTTCTCCTCTAGATAGATAGATAGATAGATAGATAGATAGATAGATAGAGATAGAGATAGATATAACTTTGATCATATGTGTTTGTATATCAACAGCAACACAGAAAGGATCTGAAATGTACTCAGTCATTTGTTGTTTAATCTTTATTGAGTGTCTACTATGTGCTGGATAGTCCACCAGACTCTGTACCTAGTGTTGGTGTCCTTTGACAGAAATATCTGGCAACTCCAGCTCCTTAATTTGGAACATGAGCATGATAACTTCAAGCTATGTCACAATAATGATGAAAGATTCAGATCATGTGCCTGAATAGGACCATAGGGTCTCAATTGAGGCATAATTGGTCTGTGACTTCAATAGCCTGGCCATGTAAACAAATGGCATATGAATGCCAGGTTTCAAACTTGATGCCTGTGAGACTGAACTCCCTGTGTTTTCCTGTCCTCTATCCTTCTCCATAGGCTCTTTCTATTACTCAGCCCTTGTCCCAGGAAAAGCATTGGATGTCATCCTGAAGATCCCATGCCCATGGCCATTGAGCTCCATGTCTGAACAGACACTTCACCCAGCCATTTGTTCCTCCTCAGAACCACAAATCTGTCTCCTAAAACAGCACTTGTCCTTTTTCTCCCTAAGTATTCATTACCTTTTAGTCTCTCTTACACCAGCTACATGATCTGAACCAAAAATAGAGAGATGAACAAAAACATGCTTATTGAAGTGCGAGAATCCCTGCAATACACCTCTTACTCATACCAAGGACTGAATTTACTGAATTACTGAATATAACTAGCAAACTTAAATTCTCTAGACAAGAGGGTCAGCTATCTTTCCCTGTGGAAACCAAGGCCTCCTTCAAAAATACTATCCTATGTTGGTAAAAATACTATCTGATGATGAGCAAGGAAAGGGAAGTAGGTGAGTATGTGTGTGTGTTGGGATGGGGAACATCATCCCCATCATACATCTATGTAACCCACCAAACAATAATCCCTGTTCAAACTCCCTAAGGCATCATTCAAGGCATCTGATGCTGAAATTTAGGTTGATAATTAAGATCTCAGGGCAACTGAAGGATGGAGATTCAGTACCTTCAGTACCAAGGAGACCAAAAAAAGCAAATACAGAAGGAAACTCATACCTCTACTAGTTACACTCAGAGACATCAGAGAAAGTAACTCTTCTTAATCCTTCTTTTGAGAACTTTCCTTAAATCCACCATCTATATTTTCTTTTGGATTTTTATTTCCTGGTAATGGAATTTTATTTCCAAGAAATTTCATTCTTTGTTTTTAATTTGATAGCATCATGAACTTAAAGATTACATCTTCTGAGATCAATAAAGTTAGTAGTATTTTTATCTTCTTTTATAGATGAGGATACCAAGGAATGGAAAATTTAAGGCATTCTCAAAATCACACACTCAGGCAGAAATACAAGCAATTTTGAATCTATATATGTTGGGCTTGAGGGTTCATACTGAAATAGTAGGCCTATTGACTAAAATCCAATCTAAGAGTCAAACTGGAGCCTCACCTGGCCAAAATTGAGAACAGATCATCTCTGTGGACAGTCTCAGCTTCCAAAATAGCACATATAGGGTTACTGCATTTTATATAATACTGGCTTTTTAAAAAAGAAATCTGTCAAATAAATAAAAAACAAAAAACAAACAAAAAAACAAAAAAGAAAAAACAAAACAAAACAAAAAAACAAAAAAGAAAAAACAAAACAAAACAAAAAGCTACTTGCAGAAATGTCCAAGTTCAGCTCAGAACTGATAAATCCTAAACTTACTAAGACCAGTGAGAGACAATTTACTCTGTCGCCTACTGCATTTGATCAAATGTTGTGTTAATGTAGAGGAAAACATAGCTAAAACTTCACTTAATGTTCTGCTAACAATTCAATACTGACAAGACACAAATACGGAAGCACAGCAGCCCTCAGCCCTCTCCAACATTGCTCTCTGGATTTGTTACAGAGGGTGATTGTGGCCTGGGAGCTTCTCTTCCCCTCTGTGCAAACTCTCTCAATGGAGTCCTTCGAGAAAGCCAAGCACAAGAGCATCTGTGTCAAAGAAGAGAAGGAGAGAGAGGGAGGGAGAGGAGGAGAAAGGGAGAGAGGAAGAGAGGGCGAGAGAGAATGAGAGAAAGAGAGAGAATAAGAGGGAGACCAGGAGAGAGAGAGGGAGATGGGGAGAGAGAATATGAAGGAGAGAGTGAGAGGGGGAGGGGAAGGGGAGGGCGAGGGAGAAAGAAAGAAAGAAAGAAAGAAAGAAAGAAAGAAAGAAAGAAAGAAAGAAAGAAAGAAAGAAAGAAGGAGAGAGGGAGAGAGGAAAGCCCTGTCAGCAATGAGAGGTACTTTCTTTCCATTAGGGGGGATGGTAGGAGGTGTGTCCTGGCATCCAGCCCTTTGACTACAGGACTTAGTTTATAACCAAGAATGATTACACACATATCAACTCAGTCCTACTCAGCCAGAGAAGATATATGTTCATTAGACATGGACAAAACAGATTCTTGTGGGATGGCCTAGGAAGCTAAGATTTATAATATTTAACCTTTTGAATTAATGTGTCTAAAATCACAATAATCACTTTCAAGAACTGTCAAAAATAGACCTTTGTCACACTACATATATTTAATAGCCTTTGTAATCAGTTCTTTCTGCTGCCAACCTCAAACTAGCTACCAATGTCTTAATTATGCTAACTGACTTGACTGACAATTCATATCCTTACAAGTCATAGACCTTGTCTTGTAATCACAGAATGGTAATAAATGTTAATGTTCACTCATTTGTCACATATGTACTTCTATAAAGAGGAAAAGAACGGCAATGTGATCATCCTACATTGCATATCTATCTGCTAAGCTTTGGACGGAGAAGGGCAACTGTAGACTCCTGGCATTTCAAGTGTATCTGTGGACATTTCAAATCTCATCTGGGACAAGAAAAAAAACTGTACCTCACTGAAAAATATTTCCCCAAACTCATGTCTCCCTGAGGCTTCAGAGTGTGGCTTGACTTGCCAGCAGGCCACCCAAGTGTAATTAAATAAAATAAACTCACACTAGTTCAAAGGAGGCCTAAGTTCAGTGAGTGGCATCTTTCACAGAGACACAGAGAAGGAAACCATGTAAACCCAGAAGCATATATATATATATGGGTATGAATTGTCATGTCAGCTAGCATAATTAAGACCTGATTTATATATATATATTTCCCTCAAAGGACCCCAAGGATTGCCAGGAGCCTGGAAAAGTAAGCAAAAACTGAGCAATAGTTTCTGGTCTGCAGCTTTCACAGAAAGCCTGGCCTTGTCAGTGTTTTGAATTTGGACTCCTAGCTTAGCGCTCTCTCTCTCTCTCTCTCTCTCTCTCTCTCTCTCTCTCTCTCTCTATATATATATATATATATATATATATATATATATATGGTTTGCAGTACTGTATCACTGAAGCTACAGCTGAGTGATGTACCAGCACAAATACTAAATTTAGCTTGGTTAATTTCCAACTGTATTATAAATGAATGGGATAAAACTAACATTCATTGTTCACAAGCTAAATCATACACACACACACACACACACACACACACACACACACACACACACACACATATATATATATATATATATATATATATATATATATATATATAATGAATATTTTTGAAGATACTATATATACAAGAAAGACATGAGGAAGATAATCAAATCTGTCAAATACCACAGCTGTTAACAGCTCAGTTAACAGCAGCTTCATTTTCTGTTTCTTAATGTTATCACATTTATAAAATAATAACTCATAAGTGCCTAATTTTCTGCAATATTAGAAGTATGTTAATTAGAAACTTGAATGTTAACTGTGAAAGTTAGCTACTCATTTTATGAGCAGGTTTTTTCCAAATATCTAACATAAAAGGTGCTGGCTTTTTCAACCCTCAGTTGTTTCTCAGCTTCTAAACAACTCCTTTCTAGTATCATAATTTAATATTAAAAACACAAAATATCTTCATAGCATAACTAATAAAATACACAGAGGAATATGAAGAGAAGTTCCGGCAGCTCTTGATCTCACTAAGCCCAGCTTTTAACTACCCATTTTCCTGGGTCCACCTCTCAAGTACTAGGATTATAGACATTTGCCACAATGCACAAACCAATGCACTGCTTTCTGTCATGTGTATTTTGTTTATAAAGGATTTAGATATCTGTGTATGCTTACCTAAGCAAAGTATTATACATTCAAGAATCCATAGAAATGACAACTGTTTCCCTCGCCTTCATGGTCATAAACCTCAATGAAAATGTTGTAATATCAGATCTACAAAGTGATAGTAAAGGATAAGGTAGTGAAGGGCAGGGTCCTAAGACATTTTATCCACTCCCTTCCAAACCTTTCCTAGTGCTGGGGAGCCTCTATCAGAAGTACTGCAAGCTGTGAAGATGCCACACAAGGATTCTAAGTTAAAACAGGAAAGCCGACCTTTGCCACTTACGTCATTTTGCTAAGCTGCCATCAAAGACATTGATAAGTTTCAAAGTACCTAAACCTAAGTTAAGCCACTGTATGTGCTCGATCTTAACAAGATGAAATTCAAAGTCCATCTGGAGACATAAATCTAGGCAAGATTAGGGTTGCTAAGCATTTCCACTTTGTGTGAAAATTATGTTAAAATCTAAATTCCAAGGTAATCCGATAAGTGGAAAGCAGGCCCTTGAAATCCACTTCCCTGAGCACAAGGCTTTCCTGATTCTCAATCTTTATGCTGCTGACATCATAAGAATGAAGAATTGGCAAGAATACCAGAATTGAGGTTAAATCAAATTCCAGCTCTCTCCATCTCATTGAACCAGCTCTAATGTTCCATCCACAGTGGAAAAGTAGCCTATTTCAAGTGTCAAACCCTCCCGAATGTTTCCTGTTCTCCCAGTAGATACAAATATGAGTCTCTGTGTCTGTACTTCTAAAGCTGTGACTGACAACCAGTCAGCAGTAGCAATAGTCTTTGTCTCTACAGACTGGAAAAGAAGTCAGGATAGAAATGTACATCTAAAACTGATCCACTGTATAATTCTTCTTATTATCATGAAGTCATTTTACTTCTACTAAAAACACAGGGGATAAAACATGGCTCAGAGGTTTCGACTACTTGTTCTTACAGATGACCAAAGTTGCGTTCCGAGCTCCTACATGGTGACTCACACTCAGGAACTCCAGAGCTATGGAAGCTGACACACTCTCATGGGCTCTGCAGTCACTGAGCATATACCTATATGTTAACAAACATTCATATGCATAAAATACAAAAAATATTTTAAAATACCACATAGAAGTCAGGCCTTATAAGAAAAACCTCAAAATACAATATTTAAAGAAATCATAATGTTCTAATTCTTCTACCGTTGTCTATCACAGGAATATGAGATATCTGAATTTCAAGAATCCTCAGGAAGTCAGAAACATCACATCGATGTATTAAGTTCATAACCAATGACATGATCCAACCCCTACCTTCTGCAAGTAATGTTTGCAGGGCCCTAAACTATGAAGTGGTGTTATGAGCTGAACTATCCCTTTTCCCATCAAAAATATTTTGTATGCTGTAGCCCAAACCCTAGAACCTTAGTGCATGGCTGGCTGTGTGTATGAACAGAAGTGAGTTAAAATGGGGTCGTTGGGGTAGGCTCGAGGTCAGTGTGAGCAGTATCCTTATAGAAAGAAGCCATTTGTATATGAAGAGGGACAGAATAATAACCCAGAGACAAAGTGACAAGATACCTATCTATAAGCCAAGGAGGAATCCTTGAAAGATCCTCTCATACAGCTCTAAGAAAGAGACTCATGGTACCTTGGCATTGCTCTCCCAGCCTCCAACACTATGAGGCACTAACAATCAATGACTGAGCAATATATCATCTGAGGTACTGTGTCCTAGAGGCCTGGCAGCCTGTTAAGGTGGTTTCATGTTGTCTACACAGTTAAAACCCAGAATCTTAGACTTCAAGGCCACTCTATATAGATTGCCTTGGCTGGCAGTCAACCTCTGATTTGCTCAGAAAGTTCTTGGTCTCAAAGACATTAGTCTTGCCTCTTGCTTTTGCTCTGAGCCTTTCTCTGGCCTCTGGTGCTATCCTCCTGCACCTCAGGTGCCCCGGTCATGCATTTTATACTGTCCATCTTCCAGAATATTGAGCCAAATACATCTCTGTTGTAAATTTAACACAATAAAACTCAAAATCTTATGATTTTATGTGTCTTGATAAAATATGCTGTTTATATTCAACAGCTATGAGCTTCATCCCCAAACCCTTGGGTATTTTCAAATAGATATCTCACGAACTCAGAACTCAAAATGCAAACCAAACACTCCTATGGAGCAAAGCCCACTGACTGCCACATGACCAGCCACTAACTGAAACCACCTTATGAAAATCATCCTCACTCTTTACTCTGGGCAAAGACTCTGAGTGTCTACATCTGCTCATTTTCTGTATCTGTCTAGACAGTAACTTCTCCATCCAGTTGTCAGTTTATCCTCTCATTTCTAGCTGGAGGTCCAGCTGACATCTTAGCACACTTTACTAGTGGAGAAACTTCCGGAGGATTCACAATGCTTCTGAAATGATCCAGCATCTCTACGGCATGGCATGTTATTCTTTGACTTATTATTTCCATCTTCTGCCTGCCACCTGGATGACAGATTCCTCATGAGCACCATCTGTATCGAATACTCCATCTTATTTACTGACTTTAGCTTAATGATGCACCGCAAGTCATTCTGTAAGCTGTTGTGGGGACGATGTCAGACAAGGTCACTAACTTCATTAAAACTCTACATATGAACAGAGTCAGGGGAATATGTCACATTCCAGTAAGAACTGTAATGGAAATGATCAGGGTTAATGGCATGGGGAGCTGCATAAAGATGGGTGAGAAAAGAGCTGCTATTTTAGACAGGGTGGCCAAAGGAAATTTCTCTGAGGACATTTGAGTTTATAGCTGGTATCTAAAAGCAGCCAATGAAAAGCATTCAAGGCAGTGTCAGAGTCCGTGTGAGGGCCCTGAGATGAGACACTATGGAACAATGGAAAAGAAAAGGAGCCAGTGTCCTTGGTCCAGGGTGTCAAAGGGGGCATTAATAAAACATGTCTTGTATTTTAATGTTATGATAGTTTCAAAGTATAGAAGAGACAATAAGAATAGCAACATAGAGAGTATAATGTAAGAGCCACTGCAACAATCCAAGGAAGAGCTGATGACACCTGGGCTACAGTGAAGAGATGTGAATCAACTATGCACAGAGTTAAGCCACCTTATAGAGGTTTACCCAACAGAACTACCTTTGGCTAATTTGGGTAGACAACACGGGGAATTACCATTACACATGTAAAGAGAATACTGTATGGGGTGTGATAGAACAGAATTAAATTCGTGCTTTAGGCAGTTACACCAGCTGTACTTGGTTGTGATATCTTATTCTTCATAGAGATTGTTGAATTCAAGGGTAAATCTCAAGAAGGTGTATGGATGCATGAAGTGGACATGCAGACAAGGACTCAGCTAAACAAGCAAGCACATGTACGGAAGTCAACAGTTTCTAACTGCTATTTAAACATAGGAGTGAGTGTTCATCGGAGCAAAGAAGGCTTTTTTCCTCTCCTTAGACTGTACAAACTCAAAGGTCAACACGGGATAAAGAGAAAAGCCAACCTGCCTGGATTTTCTGATGTGGCAGAAAAGATTCTCTCAGTCATGTGCAATCTGCTAAAGTTAGACAAAGGAACCCAGAAAAGTTTGTGTTTGGTTTAGAACAAAGCGACAATGGGTAAACTTTCTGTGAAGCTTCAGTTAAATGGTAAGAAAGTCAAATGGAAAGGAAGAATGAGATGGGAAAGTAGAAATAAATAGGGGTTCAGTAAGAGTGCCCTGCCTAATTCTATGACACCCTGACACATGCTAGAGTCATTCTGGCAGAGGGATACTCAATTGAGAAAAATGCCCCTACCAGACTGGCCTGTGGGAAAGCCTGTGGTACATTTTCTTGATTGATGATTAAATGTGGGAGGGCCCAGATTGTTGGGGTTAGTGCTGGGCAGATGGTAGTGGGAGGTAAAAGAAAGTAGGGTAAGCCAGCCTTGGGGATCAATTAAGCAGCATTTCTCCATGCCTTTTGCATCAATTCCTGCCTCCATATTCCTACCCTGCTTGAGTCCCTTTCCTGACCCCCTTGACTGATGAACTGTGATATGGAAGTGTAAGAAAATAACTTTTTGTCTCTGTAACTCCTTTCATGGGTATTTTGTTCCCTCCTAGTCGGCCATCATTGGGAAGAGAGGCCCCTTGGTATCGAGAACTTTATATGCCCCAGTACAGGGGAACACCAGGGCCAAGAAGTGGGAGTGAGTGGGTAGGGGAGCAGGGCCGGGGGGGGGGGAGGGTATAGGGAACTTTCAGGATAGCATTTGAAATGTAAACAAAGAAAATATCTAATAAAATTAATTAAAAAAAAACTTTTCTCCCTCAAGTTGCCTCTGGTCATGGTATTTTATCGCAGCAATAGAAACCCTAACTAAAAGAGAAAGAGACAGAGAGGAAGGAAGATTATCATCATCATCATCATCATCATCATCATCATCATCATCATCATTGTCATCTTTGTCATCATTAAATGACAATCCAGAAGATAACAGAATGTATTTAATTTGTCAATACCTTCAAATATTAAGTGACAAATCACAATACATCATTTGGATCAGAACCAAACCTTGCACTGGTCTATTTGAAGGGAGAATGAACTGAGGTCTTAGAGAAAGATAATTTGCATTTTTAAATGATGTAGAAGTGAAGCTACTAATTCTAAGTGTTATGGCAGCGAACTGTAAAATTTCCACTAATAAGACGGCTCTCATTAAGAAGTGAAACCCTCCTATGCATGAGTGAACAAAGCAAAAGACAGATTAACTTTATTTCATAAAACTAAAGCCTTATGCAAAAATATACTACATTAGAAGAGAACTCTTAGAAAAATAGCAGGGCGAGCACAGATATCACAACATGAGACATTTAACAACACGGCATGTCTGCAGATGCAGATTACTTACTGTGCTATTAGCAACACATAACTACAAAATCAGGGAGCGACGATTAGGGTGCCTACCTTCCCTGATGGCCGTGAAAGGTGTGCCCTCTTCTTCCTGCAGCCGGATCACCTTTAGAGCCACCAGCTTTCCATTCACCCTGCAGGAAACCAAAGAAGAGCGGAAAGTGACTTTGCAGAACTGTCTGTCTGCTTTTGTTCTAATTATGCCCCCTGAACATTTCTATTCTATGAAATTTTGCATGGACAATGTCAGCGACTCGATTGTACTGCCATAGTCATAGTGAATTCAGCAAGGCTGGGAATTCTAGACCATCATGAATACTCGTATTGTGAATACACATGTAATAAATAGGCTGAGATTAAACTTGATATTTCAGTGAGGTAGATTTTTTTTTTCTTCCAATGAAACTAGAGTTCAACAAAACCACCTGAAAATGAATCTCAGTCTAATTAAAATCAAATCGGCGAAGAAGAGAACATTTCCCTTTGTTTCTCAAAGCTTCACCTTCAGTCTTGGATTGGGTCATGTAATCCCATGGAGAGAGACTGTGTCTCAATTTCCCTCCCTACTTTCTCTCGACAACACTCACCTGCACACACACACACATACACCACACCTCACTTTCTTTTTCATTTTAAAAATAAGAGTCTCTGAATAACTATATTTGACCCAGTAGAGTTTTATGTTACATGATCAAAAACTTGATGAATATACTATTAAAAATTACAAAAGATATAACCAAAGCAGATGGTTCTTTTAAACACTCTCTGTATGTGTGTCAGCTGTAATAAAAAGTAAGATCACACTATGGAGATAATGTTTTATTCAGTCAACTCTGTCAGCTATCAACATCAAAGAAATAACTATATATTCCAGTCTTCTTGATTGCTTTATTTTCTACATTTACTATGCCTGGTAGAATAATTTCTTTCATTGCATGGTCCATTAAAATGTTTTAAAGAAGATATGGAAATGTAAAAAATACAAAAAAATTTTAAAAAATAAGCCATTCTAAAATGATCCTTCAGCCTCCCAGCTCCTGTAATCTGAAGCCTGCACTTATCACTGTTCAGATATACTCCCCCAGTCTAGAGACCTTCTTATACATAAATTATGTAGGTATGTTTATGTTACATAAATAAGTTGTCAAATATATTGTACATATACATATGTATATATTGGTATATATGTAGATATATATATGGGGGGTATGTTTATGTCACCTAAATAAGTTGTCAAATATATACATATACATATGTATATATATATATATATATACATATTTATATGTCTATATTTGCACATGCAGAGTGCAGAAAACCACATAGAAAATGTTGGTATATGATACACTTTGATTTTAATTAGATGCATCCCCTTCTATAAGTGAAACATACTTAACTTCATACTAGTCTTCAAATGATAGGCAGTTTATTCACAATATTCTGTTTCTACAGTGACATATATTCTTATATACTTTACCCATAATTTTATTTATTTAACAAATTTTTTATTAGATAGTTTCTTTATTTACATTTCAAATGCTAACTAGAAAGTCTCCTCCCCGTGCCCTGCTCCCCAACCCACCCACTCCCTCTTCCTGGCCCTGGCATTCCCCTGTACTGGGGCATATAATCTTTGCCAGACCAAGGGCCTCTTCACCCATTGATGGCAGACTAGGCCATCCTCTGCTACATATGTAACTAGAGTCACAATGTCTGGGGGCACTGGTTAGTTCATATTGTTGTTCCTCCTATAGGTTTGCAGACCCCTTCAGCTCCTTTTTGCCCAGAACTTTAAATGTGGGAATAACAAATCTCTAAATATATATATATATATATATAGATAGATAGATAGATAGATAGATACAAGGTCAAAACACATATACAATTGTGAATATTATTTTGATGAAAATTCAAATTTTATACTACCTATAAGAAACCAATTTCCCTTTCCTATAGCATCAATGGTAGTTCCTATTTCTTCCCTGTGTTTTCTCTATGTTATCAGTGTTTAGTTTTGCTAATCTTATAGTTTCTTATTATAATTTTGATTGCTACCAGAAATATTCAGAGGAACAAAAATGAAGAGCTCAAGTGACCCAGAAAATTCTGTGTCTGAGTCTGGAATGTGAATGCTAATGTCTTTAAAATGAAAAAAAATATCACAACTTCTAACTAACATATGCTTGTTCAAAAATCTGCCTGTCCCAGAAGGTAAGCCCAGCAGCCAAAGTCCTCATCACAATCCAACTGCCAGGTGGCGTTTCTCCACGAGCCCACTGAAACTCCGTTAATACTGGTGATGATGGCAATGGGATAGGGACATCTTGTTACAAGGCCCCGCCATGTGCAGACTTTCTCCTTGAAGCCAGGAATTGTGATGCTTTGCCCGTGTCTCCACTGGGAAGAAAGACTTCAGTTTTCTCTTCGGAGACCTCCTTTCCTGAATGCATCACCTTGACTTTTCTAAGTTCAGCTGGCTTCAGAGCCTGTGATCTCCACTTTGTGCTACAGAACTGAGGGGCCGTGGGCAGGGCTTGAGGCTGCCATAGTCAGAACTGACATCTGCATAGACTTCTCAGCCCAGCTGAGATCATCAATGGCTCCCACAGGAGGCAGTGCCTGGTTCCAGGAACGCCTTGGAATTTTCCCCTCACTTACAGACATTTTCCTCTCACCCATAAAACACACACACACACACACACACACACACACACACACACACACACTACCATAACAGAAAGCAAAGAGAAAAGGCTACTTACTCCTGCGATGCAACTAAAGCCAGTGAGGTGGTAGAAGTAAGAATGGCCTTCATAGGCTCCTATATTTGAATGCTTAGTAACCAGGAAGTAGAATTGTTTCATCTAAGTAGATGTATCAGGAGGTGTGGCCTTGTTGGAGAAAGTGTATAACTGGGAATGGACTCTGAGGTTTCAAAAGCCCGTACTCCCTCCCTCTCCCTCTCCCTCTCCCCTTCCTCCTCTCCCTCTCCCCTCCTCCTCTCTCCCTACATATGGATCAGAATATAGCTTTCAGATTCTGCTCCAGCACCATGCATGCCACCATGCCCTCTACATGATAGCAATGGACTAACTCTGAACCTTTAAACAAGGCCCCCAATTAAATGCTTTGTTTTATAAGAGATGCCTTGATCATAGTGTCTTTTCTCAGCAACAGAAGAATGACTGACACGGTCAGAATCTGAGCACTCCCAAAGATCAATCTATATCATTCTACAGTGATAAAAAACATTTCTTTTGTATTTACCTTCTTTAAATATAAGAATCGGCTTCATGGAATAATAATTCTGCAATTTCCAAGAACTGAAACTTCAAGTGTTAAGATGTCAAAGTGATTGATTCGTTGGTGAGTTGGTGGGCTGGCTGGTTTGTTGGTTGGTTTTAAATTTTTATTTGGTTGAATGTGCCTGAGTGTTTTATCTGCATATAAGCCTGTTCATCAGGTCTGTGTGTGATGATTCAGGAAGCCAGAGACAGACATCAAAGCTGCTGGAGCTAGAGATGGTTGTGAGCCACCAAGTGGGTGCTGGAAATCCACCTCAGGTCTTCTGGGAATCCACCTCTTATCTTCTGAGTCTTCTCTCCAACCCCAGGTGTTAGTAGGTTCAGTGGAGTATGGTCATCTCAGTTGCTGCTGAAACTGATGTTGTCCTAATTATATAACATAAAACTAAAACTGTCTTTAGAATTTAAGTTCCAGATACAAAGAGACTGCTTCATTCACTGGTGTTTGTCCAGTATCTAGAACCTTCCAGACACAGAGTATATTTTACAGAATGACTACAGATGTTGTTAATTCATGGGGGGGGGGGGTTGCCCTTCATTAATGCCAAATAAATATAAAATAAGGTAGAAAACTTATTTCTAAAGATTCCAGAGACACCAAAACTTTTACAAAGCTTTCAACATCATCATTTCTGTTTGGCTTCACAATGTCTTAACTGCTAAGCCATCTATCTCTCCAGCAGCTTCACAATTTTTGTTGTCCTTTTCTTTTGGGAGGACTTTTTTGGTTTTGTTTGTTTGTTTTATGTGTGTATGTGTGTTTCAGACTATAGGTAAAGTCTTTCTTATTTTTATGCATATAGTGACAAGTTTTCATTCCATGGAAGTTTTAGAATTTGTAGAATACTTTGTTAATTAACCATTCTACACCAAACAGACCAACTGCAAAACACTTACAATCCTTTAATAACCTAAGCACAGACCACTAATCAGCATCGCTCTCTTCTCTAATGGCTTCACAAGTTTCCCACTAAGAATCATATTGATTATCAAATTGCTCTTTAACCTGAGTCACTGTGACTTTTTTCTTTCTTAATTAGATTTTCTCAACATGTCTGGACACTCACCAACTGCTGAGTCCTTAAGTTTCAAAGTCCTGTAAAAATGTTAAGTCACAGGCTCAACCATTCTATAAAAGGTTTTTGGAAATAATAATATGAAATTTTCTAATGTTCCAATTTCAGTGCATATATATGAACAATATATGTTTAATATATATTATAATATATGAACAATATATGTTTAGTGTATATGAATACATATATATTAAAATTTTATTACTATTATCTGAAGTACTCATAATTCTAAGCTACTAGTCATGCAGGTATTTCCCTTCTTAAGGGTATCAAATTAAGATGCTATCCTATAAAAATAATGTCAGATTTTCTAATTATCTTGTAGTTCATAAACTACTTTAGGAGGGCTTAAAACATGTAATTCAAACCATGATTTAAATAAACACAAAATTCAAATTGAATCAATAAATCAGAGCTGTTTACAGAAAAACACTGAGGATTCTCCTTTAACAAGTTATATTAATTAAATCTCAAGCTAATGAATAAAAGGCAATCAAGGTTTGATTGCCAGTGGAAACATTAATTCAGATAAATAACATGGTAGAAAAAAATATGCCTTAACTTGTGTTAATACTGCCATTCTTTGGAGATATTGCCAGCTTTGCCTCCAGTTGCTAGAAGTTACACATGGAGCCATTTTTCTCCAGACAATACTGCCATTAGCAACGTGGCCTCACCGTGAGATACAATGTAAGTCAGAGGATCAGTACTGTAATCTCGTCTCAATGTCACAAGGAATGAGTTGCCAAATGCAGCACAAGGTAGAGGTGCAGAAATAGGTATTGGGGGAACTCCACTCAACAGTGACCTGGGGACACTATGTGGCCAGGCAGAGCCATGCTGAAATAGGATCTAGCCTCTAACAGATCCTGACCACAGATCCAAACCAAACTTCAGAAATGGTGCCCACAATTCCGTGTGCCCCCACCCTACAACTGTAGATACAAAATTCTCTCAATTCTCTTGTGAGAGTGAAGTCTAAAGTGCATAATTTTTAAATAAAAAGTAACTGCCTACTACTTAAAAAAAATTTATCCATCCATTCATCCCTTTATTTTTCTATACGACCTCTAAAGAGAAACTCCCCACTTTGCTCAAAGCACACTTTCTGGTTTCAAAAGATGGCGCACAGAGAGAATTTGCATCAAGAGGAGTGGTTCACAAATGCAAGACAGACAGAGGTCTTCCGTTCTGTTAGTTGCCGTAAATTAATAGGATAACTTAGTACAATGAAACAAAATTGCAAATATTATCTAGGTTATCTTGGAAAACAGTGTTCAGGTGCCAACATCTAGAAATTGTATCTGGAAGATATCAAGGAAATTAAAGCAGGATACCTAAAAGAAATTTAATATAGCTGAGAAATTTAATATAGTATGTCTCTCTCATCTGTTATGATCTTGTATCAGGAGAAAGTGCTGAGGAAAACAGTAGCCCGGGGGAAGTAGATTCGTGGCTTTTCTTTGCTGGGCTGACACTGGGGCAGCATCAGGAGCTATGACAGAGAGCCGCTGCATGCTCAGAGCAGTCTTGGGCTGAGTTTGTAAATTTGGGTCAAAGTTTTATAAAACAATCTAGAAAACTCTCCTAATCAGCCTTCATTTAAACCTCTGTTGGTAGTTCAGTATTCAGTATTAACACTAAAAATGATGGGGCTGGAGAGATGGCCCAGGGGTTAAGAGCACTGGATGCTCTTCCAGAGAACCTGGGTTCAATTGCCAGCACTCACATGGCAGCTCCAAGCTGTCTATAATTCCAGTTCCAGAGTAATTGACACTCTCTCACAGATATCTATGCAGGTAAAACAACAATGCACATGAAATAAAAATAAACTATTTTTAAAAGTTAAAATGTTAAAGACAGTTGCTGTTGTCTTAAATACATTTTTTATTCAGACTTGAATGAGAATCTGCCTCAAAACTATTCAACCACTGTTTTCTAGCATATCCTGAAAATGCTAACTCCCTAACCTTAGTCAAAGAGAGAATTTAAAAATTAAACAATTAGAATTTCAAGGTAAACTCAAGGAGCCATTTGTCCTAATAGCTATCAAATGATATAGATAGAAATAGAAGGAGACTCATACTAATTATTGCTAAATTGATTTATTTTAAAGTAAAATCTAAGGATTATCAAATAACAGTATAAAGTCTACTTACTAGGATGTTATTAAGAATATAAAATCTGAAGATGTAATATAGCAAGGGAAGAGTACAGTGACTGAATCACCAACTACTGCCTATTTTTTTTAAAGTTGCTATTAAAGCGTAATTTACGATTTGAAATTTCTTAGCAACCAACCAAATACATTGAAACAATGGACATTTTGAATATTAATAGTGTTCATGACAGAACACAGCACTGAGTCCATTTCCCCAATATTAAGCTGATAAATATTATCAGATCAGTCAGTAAACAATTTTAGAGGCTTGTCTGAGGAAGGCAAGCACGGGGGATGGCTTAGTGCCCTGGGGCTCCCCATTTGGTTAAGGGTTATGCACTCCCTAGACTTGTAATACTGTACCCGGCAGCCTAGATCCTTCATCTGAATGGACTATGCATACACAGTCCTCTCCAATCAATGTACCTAGGAACATCAGCACCTTCAACCTCCTCCTGCAACGGACTTCACATACTCCTGTTCTTGACAACAGTATGTGTCACTCATTCCAATAACAACCAAATTAAGATACTCTCCCTTCAGGTATATCCCAAACACAACTGAGTTCAAAGATTAGAAGGACCAACCTGGCCTGGACTTGTTTTGGGTACAGTGTCTTATGGTTTTACTGCTGTCAAGAGACACTGTGACCATGGAAACTTCTATGAAAGCAAACCTTTAATTGGCGCAGGCTTATACTTTCACAGGTTTACTTCATTATCATCATGGTGGGAAGCAATGCAGGTAGACATATGCTGGAGGAGCCGAGATTCCTACAACTTGATCTGAAGGTAATAGAAGGAGATACTGTCTCCCATAAGCAACCAGGGGAGACTATCATCCACACTCAGGAGAGCCTGAGCATAGTGACACACTTCCTCAAATAGGGCCACACCCACTCCCATGGGGCCACACCCCTCCCATAGGCCACACCTTCTCCAATAGGGCCACACCTCCTCCCATAAGGCCACACCTCCTCCCATAAGGCCACACCTCTTCCAATATGGCCATACCTCCTCACAGTGCCACTCCCTATGGCCAAGCATTCCAACACATGAATCTATAGGGACAACCCAACTGAAACCACCACAGGCAGTAAGGATAAACGGTGGCCTCTAAAAGCGAAATCCTTTATTTACAATTTTCTGCCTTGTGCCAATGATTAAAGTCAGACGTATGTAAAAAGACACATGAAATAGAAAAATTACTTTATGACCTAATCTATCAATTGAAATAGAGAACCGCTCAAATTATGTCTGTTAATAAGTAGCAAAGTCCTCCTTTCCTCTTCAAGTCCTGAAAAGGAATTCCCTAACAATAACGGGCTCTTGAGCATCAGCCTTCACACGGCCCACAGTCAGTTTGGACAGTATCTTTGCACTATTACTCTGCTGCAATGAGGAATTTCAATTCTTTGGATCACAAGCCAATCACCTGGAAACACCTGACAACAGTAACATGGTTATCTTGCAATCAGAAGACCTCGGTGACAATGAAGCCTTCACAGAAGACAGTAGACCCTCAATGGCCATGGGTTCTTTACTCTCATAGCTATGGACAAACCAGTCATTTAAAGACTCAGTGGAAGTCGAACCCCTCTACCCTCTTCAGTCATTGAAATATGTCATTCTTTCTGCTGCTGCTGGTGGGAAAACAAACAAGTGTCATCTGTAGTTCTGCTCTTTCTTCAAGTTCTCAACCAACCAACAACAACAAAAATAACGAGTCCTCTCCTATAGCCCAGCCCTTCATTAAATCAAGTTTGAACATGTATCTCTCATTCAACAAATACTAATTGTGAGGATTTGAGTTTGTGCTTGGGATAAATAATAAGTAATAAAACACCTCTGCACATAACGATCTTGACAGTGCATCCCAGGAGTCCAGCATAATGACCAAAAAAAATCAAATGAGTGGGATACTCTGAGAGGATGTCAGCAGGCTCCCACCTGTCAAATGACACAATTTGATCATTTGTAAAATGATCTCTGCAATGGAAGAACATCAAACATCCTTAAATCTTTAACTATATAATAAAACTAAGAAAACAACTGTGGTCATCTCTTTAGCTTAAAATGTAGTGAGTAAAGACACTGTAGTAAGTGAGGCCCGTTAGTAAGCGCTTACTTTGAACAGGTCATAGAAAGATGCTACTAGAAAGTATGTTTCTCCTGGTGGGAGCTTTCATGCTCCTTCACAGAATAAATCCAACCCAAATCTGACCACACCTAGATTTCAGTGCTTACTGGAAGGATATAATCAACCAATTAAATAATAGCCGCTGTGCTGTAATCTGAAAAATCCAAATTATAGGACACTGTAGGAGGAACGAAGCTAAATAAATAAATTTCAAATTAACACTGAGCTCTGGGTGTTATTAAGACATTAATGTTTGTTTTAATTTTGTCATGTTAAAACATGATTGATGTGTGTGTGTGTGTGTGTGTGTGTGTGTGTGTGTGTGTGTGTCCTGTGCATTCAGATATCCGCAAAGGGTAGAAGAGGCCATCAAAACCCTTAGTGCTAAAGTTACAGGCCCTGAATCCTAGTACTCTGCAAAAGCAGCAAAACCTCTAAGCTGCTGAGTCCCAGTCTCCAGCTCCACGGTGTTATTTCTATACAAGAATCTCCATCTGTCAAATAATAAATACCCTATGAGACAATTGTACTGAGAGTTTTTCTCAAAACCAGAAGAAATGAAATGAGATCCAACAAGATCAGATACAGGGCTGGCCATGCTTAAAGCTATATAACAGGTTGACAAGGGTTCTGTTGCACTATGACTTTTTATTGTCCCCAAAGAGAGGGCCAAAAAGAACGAGAGACTGGGAATGATAAAGAGTGCTTGAAAACACTGTATCTGAACATGGGTGGCATGGCTCCCATTTTCATGAACTACTAGCAGCTGTGATTATCTGTACATGGCCTGCACAAGATGGAACCCATCAACATTGGGCCATGAATGGGAGGGGCTTATTAGACCCTCCTGCTTTCCTCTGAGCTATTGGCTGTTACTGGATGCTGGAGAACGTGGATCAATTTCATGGGGGCTCAGCAACTAGTAAATTGTCATTCCTCTAATAAATAGCCTCCCAATAGGAAGTGTGGTCAGGAAGCTGAATTTCTGGTCCAGGTCACAAGCAAGGAAGAAAAGAAACCTATGAAGACAAAACCTTTAGAGCATCCATATGATCTGGGCTGAGTGCTGGGAAATTAAAAGATGGGTTCCAATTTCCTGGATTCAGCATGTGGGTGGTTGGAGGTACCATTTGTTGATGTTAAGTAAGCTAAAATCTTGGAGATGGACATGCGTTCCAAGAATTTTGTTTGGTAAGATGCTGGGCTGGAAACATTACATGGAGATATAACTGACACACTGATATAAAATTTATGAGTCTGGATCTTGATACACAAATCTAAGCCAGACATAAATTTGTGATTCATTTGGACCACAAGAAACAGCCAGGATTCTGAGTTAAGAAAATGCTCAAAAGAAAGATGAGGGGAAAGGAAGAATTTGCTGATCTGGAGATGATTCTCTTGACCTGGAACAGGCTGAAGAGGGAGAAAAAGTACCATTAGACTACATGAAGACGCATGAGAATGAGTGGACTGTGAGGTGTAAGTGGAGATTTTGGGTAGTGTCTTGTTTCTCCTCCTTCGCTGGTCTCTTACATGGATGTCTCCCTGCCATGTCTCAGCAGAAAGCTTCGTGCTAACTAGCCCTCAGCAGTCCTCCTCGAGCTTGTCCACCAGGAAGCCCAAACTGTCAGGTGAGGTGTATTAGTGCAGAGCAAATAGGGATACTCCGTCCTCCCATACTACAAACTGAATTTGGCTTAAGCTGTCATTAAACTATGAGAGCACAGCCACAGAACACTGTCAATTCAGACTGATCGAGCCAAAGAGTGATCAGGCCAGAATGTGTGACATTTTCTTCAAGGACCTTGCGATTAGAGTACCTCTCATCTTTTTAAATGTGATCCAGGAGAGTGATTTGTCTCTAACAAATCCCCAACCTGTTAGCAAGCACCTAGACCTGATGCATCCACCTCCTGAGCACCTAGTCCTGATGCATCCACCTCCTGAGCACTAGTCCTGATGCATCCACCTCCTGAGCACCTAGTCCTGATGCATCCACCTCCTGAGCACCTAGTCCTGATGCATCCACCTCCTGAGCACCTAGTCCTGATGCATCCACCTCCTGATTCTATATTTCTGTCCTACTCGCGACAGACACTGGAAACCTAGCCTCCTCTGTTCTTATCCTCAAATGAATAAAACCCCAAACTCAGGGAGGCCAGCACTTCGCTTTCTGGCACTGCACTCTGAACCAAAGCCCCAACCTTGTTTGGTGTCCTTGGCTTCTTGTGTCTGTGCCTCTCTGTCTCTCCAGTCCTCTGTCTCTTTGCCCCCCCTGGAGACTTTCCCAATCGTGTTTGATGTTCACTCTCTCATGGAGGCCTTGCTCATACTCCTCTTGCAGCTCTCGAACATTGACCACCTCGCTGACATTCTACTCAGCCACTAGACTACTCAGGAAAACGCGCCTAGCCCAGTTTCATGCACAGTTGGGGCTCAGTAGCAACAAATGAGCCAAGTGCTCACATCACAAAAGAGGGACTGAAATAGCATGCAGTAGAGTCTCTACTGCTCTAAGGTTCCTTAACCAGCCTTTATCAAATCACCCTGGCAACAGCAAATCCAAACTTCTTAGAAGTTTCTTTTCTTCCACATAACCAAATACACTTATCAATATTTATAGGCAAGAAAATATGCTTACTAGTTAAACCAGTTCACTAGCCTACTACCTCTACGCACAGTTTAATAGTCTCAGGAGAGAAAGGTATTCAGGCATGACAGAATTTTTTCCACCCCATTAACCTCTATTCTACTTCAGAAATGTTTGGAGCCATCCAAGTAATAATCTGCTCAAAGTGTTCAAGCAGGGCATACAGGANATAGGCAAGAAAATATGCTTACTAGTTAAACCAGTTCACTAGCCTACTACCTCTACGCACAGTTTAATAGTCTCAGGAGAGAAAGGTATTCAGGCATGACAGAATTTTTTCCACCCCATTAACCTCTATTCTACTTCAGAAATGTTTGGAGCCATCCAAGTAATAATCTGCTCAAAGTGTTCAAGCAGGGCATACAGGAGGGAAGCCACACCACTGTCCTTGGGTCTGCTTCACAAGATCCATTATTCGGAACATTCAGACACTTCAGGGCTACTAGTATCTTCCCTTTTTTTTAAATTTACACAAAATTGATATATATCTCAAATACAGACCTCATTAAAATTTTACAGAACAGTCATCTCAGGTCTGCAAACAGACTCCTTAGAGATCCTCTGCCATCTGAGGGTTCAATTCCCTTGTGTCTGCTCTGCAGTTGGGTCCCTACTCAAATTCTCCTCGGTAGCAATGAAATGAGCAATAGGGAAGGCAGCAGCATCTTCTTCACGTGGACTTGAGGCCTGAGGTCCTCAGAGGCCTGCCTGCATTTCAAACTATGGCAATCTGGGGTTATCTGGTCTGGTTAGGTTTCACAAGACTTTCATCATTACCTTGATAATGACCTTCTGCTGGATGAAGGCAGAGGACTGTAAACTTCTGAGGATTCTGAAGGTACAAGGAATCCCTCCTGGGAGAGCAAGAAGCAACCCAGAAATAGCCACTGAAGAGTTAGCAGATAGGAGAAGCTTATAAGACAGTATACAGCAACCCAAACATTCAATGAAGGAAATAACTAATGGAGTTTGGTTTCTGTTGCTGTGATAAACACTAGGACCAAAAGCCACTTGGAGGAGAAAGGGCTTATCAGGCTTACAAGTTAGAGTCCATCACAGACATGAAATAGACCACAAGGACTAAAGAAAACATCTGATTTTGTTAGAAAGAAGAGTTCCTAACCACGAAGCTTTACAGATTCATGAAGTGCGATCTGAAACTTAACAGGAGATGCTCATAAATACCCATGTGCACAGAAAGGTAAGGACGAAGAGAAGCAGCATCCACGAACCACCAAATAATCTAAAAGAGCAGGGCCAGTGGAGAGTCGTGGTTTGCCCTCTTCCTGTTTTCAAGCACACTTGTCTGGAGGAACACATCACAGAGAGCTTTGACAGAGCTGATTTCACACTTCTGAAGAAATCGCATTTTCTCTTTCTGAGGTCAAGCTGCCACTTCAAATTCCTTGTTACCTTTTGCAGGTGCCCCCCCCCCATCAAAAACTGTTTTCAATGAGCAAAAAAAATGAAATGGCTACATTTTTTGATGATGATATCTCTTTCTCCAGTCCCGGATTACTTCTTTCTCTCTGGTTAATTCTTATATGTCATATCTCAATACTATCTAAAACAGAAAGGGCAAGCGATTCGTTCATTCTTTTTCGTTTTGAAAAGTTTAACTATAGCATCCCAGTTAGAGTGTGCCCTCCCCTCAGCTGAGACTAAAGGAGAGCAGAGAAGACCTGATGCTCAGCCTTACAACACTTCAAGCCCCCTGGTCCAATTCTCATTTTCCTAGCAGGGCTGTAAGTATTCCCTGGCCTTGGCCCAGGCCCACATATTGAGCATGGCAAGAGCAAAGTCACGTTCCCACTCTCAGGATAAAAGCCTCTCTACAGAAGGCAGATGGGACATACTGAAAAGCACACCACTGATTCTCTGCAAAGTTCTGGGGAGTCCCCGAATGCTCATCGCCAACTGGTGCTCACCACAGAGATCTTGCTTTTCCTGTTCAAAATGAACTATGCAAAATCAAGAGAGGTTGAGAACAGCAGGATAAACAATTAATGTGGCCCTGGAGAGTCACTAAGACTGGTATTCAGAGTTAGTATTCTCTACTCATTCTAACGAACACACACACACACACACACACACACACACACACACACACACACACACACACAGACACACACATCTGCAGTTTATGCTCCAACAAACAGAAAAGAGGTATTTGCTTTTTAGGGCTTACCTGCAAAGACATATAGAGAACTAGCAAAAGAAATTTCACATTAACCTTGTGAAAGGCTTTGAGACTAGTGTAAGCCAGGAGCACACAGTGAGAAGGGTCTTTATTTTCTCCACTAAAATGGCATTGCTTTCATAATTGTGGAAAATATTAAATACCTTCAAAATGAAATGTAAAATACTAACAAGTCCAGTCACAGTTATGTGCTATGATTTAAATCTTTTATGGCAAATGGGCTTCATAACAGTACTGTACAGCTAAAAGTAAGTGTCTCTTAAAATGGTTTGTTTTATAAGCAAGTAGGGTGCCAACCTAAAGCTGAAGAAATTACCTGTACCTGTTGAAGTCATAGATTGATATTAACTCACACATTGCTGAAAGGAGATTAAAGGGAGATCAATTATAAAAACACCTAAATCTGGTGAAAAAAAAGAATAGAAAAAAGAAAGAAAGGGGAGGGGAGGGGAGAAGAGGGGAGAAGAGAGAAGAAGGGAGGGGAGGAGGAAGAAGAGGAGGGGAGAAGGAGAAGAGAAGAAGAGAAGAAGAGGGGAGGAGAGAAATGCTTGTCTTAAAATATAGCAGTAGGACCAGAGTACAGGTTATCCTGATTTGGGCTTAACTGGTTTCATACACAGCCAAGACATTACAAAGAAAGAGGTCCAGTAGATGAGCTCAGAACACTTGCCTAGCAATTACAAGGTTCCAGATTCCATCCATCTCTAGCACTGAGAACAAGACAAAACTAAGCTATGAGTGGGGTAACTTTAACTCCGAAACAACACTGTCCCCAAATATTTCTGTTTTTCTGTTTACTCTGTGCCATAGGTCCTAAGGGGGAGAGCTTTATTCACATCGTTGCCCTTCTGTATTACACCTCTGCATGATAGACATATACCATGTGCTCACTTTCTGGAGAAAATGGTGTACACAGTAGCATAAGGTCTGAGCTTCAGATCCAGAACAGTCCTCTTGTGCACTACGAGAGAGTGATGATACACAGAACTGACCAGGGGGTCTGACGAGCACTCCTGGTCCTTCCCTCATGATGCTCCTTCCTGCCACTTCCTCTCAAGATACTCACGAGCAAATCATTTATCTTTCTGTATATGAGTGTGTGTGTGTGTGTTTGTGTGTGTGTGTGTGTGTGTGTGTGTGTGTGTGTGGTGTATGTGTGTATGTTTATGTAGGAAGGATACACACATCATACTATGCATATGAAGATCAGAGGACAAGCAGGCATTGGTCCTTGCCTTCCACACAGTTTAAGAGAAGGACTTTGCTTAGACACAGAACATGCTGGGGTGACTGTCCCACAGGCTCCCTGGGATTCTCCTACCCATTGTCTATACTGCTGGGATTACTGATGTGGACAGTATCCCTCCCAGCTTTATATAGGTTCTGGGGATCTGAACGCAGGTCCTCACACACACACAATTTGCATTCCACCCACAGAACTGTCTCTACAGCCTTGGGATTCAATTAGTTACTATAAAGATAATGCTTTTATTCTGTGTGGTTCCTAATAAAGCTTGTAAAACAGAAAAATAAATGTTTTGGGGTGGCGTTGATGAGTTGCATCCTAAGTATAACCTGATACATGTTTTGTGACAGTATCCACTAAATATGACAGAATTTGAGTCAGTAAGAACTCCACTATTCCACAGTACCTCTTTAACATGTGTGTATGCCAT
This sequence comes from Mus minutoides, assembly GCA_902729485.2. Taxonomy (NCBI): domain Eukaryota; kingdom Metazoa; phylum Chordata; class Mammalia; order Rodentia; family Muridae; genus Mus; species Mus minutoides. The sequence goes on along the minus strand of LR752362.1, from coordinate 32,740 downwards.
CCAGTTTTTTTTTATGTGTCAATTCTTTTCCAAAGAATAACATTCTACAGAACTTTAATAATGCATTTTATGTGAGTTATGGGTGACTGATGTACTTTTTATCAGATATGACTATGTAAGAAGCCAAACAATACCAAGTTACAACATCATGTTCACTGCCTTTCAGGAAGATGGCCTGGTGTGTCTTTTCTTAAGTTAAACAACTCCTGAATTTCTATTTTTTTTTAAAGATTTATTTATTTTATGTACATTGTAGCTGTCTTCAGATTCACCAGAAGAGAGCATTGGATCCCATTACAGATGGTTGTGAGCCACCATGTGGTTGCTGAGAATTGAACTCAGGACCTCTGGAAGAGCTGCTGGTGCCCTTAACCGTTGAGCCATCTCTCCAGCCCTGAATTTCCATTTATTAATGAAAGCAACCATGCCCATGAAAAGCCATGAAGGAATGGTGAGGGACACAATGTATGGGCCTGGCCACATGGGGACAAAGACAGCAAGGCTGCTTGCCTGTGATGACATGGCTAGACAGTGTGCTATATGTGGTGACAGTAAACAGAAGTCAACTGACTTTCATGACAAATGCACTAGCAATTACACTCCATGAACTCATACAAATGACTTCAGACCTGTGGAAACTGAAGCTTAAGTATCCAAGTGTCTAGCTGAAAAAATAATTTCCTGTGTCCTGACTTTAAAATTCTGTCCTCGAAGCCATCACTCATAGCCTTGTACAGTGGTTTTTGCCTTTGGGAGGTGACTTGATCATAAAGGCTCTGACTTCATCAATGAATTATCCATTCATGGATCTATCATGGAAAAAAGGCTGGCTATTGAACAAGGAGTCTCCTTGGAGGAATGATGTCATTATGTTTGTGTGTATTGTGTTTGTGTGTTTTGTGTATGGTGTGTTGCCAGTCCCTTCTTCACTTTCTTTGCTTCCTAGCTAACATCAACCGAGCACACTTTCTCCAACAGACACTTTACCTTATACTCCTCCCCACCACGGGGCTAAAGGCTCAAGGCAAGACCAAGAGAACAAGGCAGGAACTTCGGAGACCACAGAGCAAAAGAAACAATCCTCTCCGGTTAATTCCTGCCTGCTATTTCCTAACAGTGTCAAAGAAGCCAACACAGGATCTCATCATCACACTCCTTCCGATCAAAGCACTCCTAAACATTTTTCCTCTATCACTACAAAGTGACATTTATTGACTGAGGGACTATTAATAGCACTGTGACAGGTGCTACAGAATAAGTTAATACAGATGAAGTAAAGGAGACACCAAGAAAAGCATTAACAGAAGTAAGTGTTAAATATCCTGACACATGAAAAAAAAATGATTATGATGATAGGTGCCAGGCTTTTGCAATAAGGGAGAGAGACTTTGGGCTCAATTCCAAGTAGGGAAAGTGGGGACTATGGCTGGCAGCAGGATAGTGGAGCAGGAAAACAGAGTAGGTGACAGCAATGGTAGACGTCAACAATGCTTGCTAAACTGGCCTGACTGGACTCATGCTAAGGGTCCTGGGTGACTGCTTATCTAGGTGCAGGGGTTCTGGGGTGCACTGGCCTGATGAGATTCTTTCTAGAACTGGCCTATGTAGGCATGTGAAAGATGGGGCACAATATCAGAGCTTAAACAAAAGAAGGCTTAAAGAAGCCTGACATAGAGATAAACTTCAGATATTTAGAAAGTTTCATGGCATGTCTAATTTGAATTAGCCTCTGAGACAGAAGAGTGCGTAAACATCTTGAAAGGAGAGATAAGACATTTAAATAGGGGGTGGAGGTCCAATCGCAAACAAGGGTTCAAAAGTGGGAACAGAAAAGCACACACAACCTAAACAGAATACTTGGGCTTTGTGTGTGTGTGTGTGTGTGTGTGTGTGTGTGTGTGTGTGTGTATGTATGAGAGGGAGAGAGAGAAAGAGAGAGAGAGAGAGTAAACTGATGATGGAATTTTGAATGAAAATTAGGACAACCACTGAGAAAATATCCATCTGAGAAAGCCAAATATGTATTCTGAATCCTGAGAATAAAGGATAATCAACCAAGTTCATAAAACCTAGCAAATACACTATGTGCTGAGCCCAGGTTAAACAAATAAAAAAAATTATTATCTTTAGAAATATAAAGTAAGCATGCTATAATATTGCATAAATGTCCAGTATGGCAATACCATGGCTATATATAAAATATCTGATAATAAATTTTGATTATTCCAACACGGAAATGTGAACACACAATTTGTTAAATTCACCCAGGCTTTGTCTCCTGAGCAAGCCCAGATTCAAGCAGGGTACTCACCTCACTTCCCTGCAGAGCTGTTCCTCTGTGCTTTCAGTGTTATACCAAGAAGGAAACCAACACAGCCTTACAGAAAACCACTCCACCAAGTTTCAACCATGCAATCTGACTTCTACTAAGAGGTATAATTTCTTTTCAAGTGAGACAACACAACTTAGCCCCTTCAAGAAAATCCGTGGACCATAAAAGCTCTAGCTTCGTTGTATGGTTTCTTTCTTGCAAGCTGATATGAATATGAATAAGCAAATGAAGCCATCTCTCTGAAATTAGAACTAAAACAGCAAACAGCTTCGGAAGACAGATTATAGCATGCTGTTGTGTTGTTGCTCACAAGGGGGTTAATTAAGAAGTCACCAAAAATAAATAAATAAATAAATAAATAAATAAATAAATAAATAAATAAACTTACTTTCCCAAACGCCTGTCCTCTGTGTGTGTCAACCCTCAGAGTCAGCAACAGAAAGCATTCTGGGATGCTTCCATTTATGTTCAAAGACAGCATTAATGAGAAATGGCTCTAGCCACATGGTCTCAATATACTCAAGAATAAATAGATATATATATTCACTCACTTAAAACACATAACGGGTAACATATACAACTCCCATGGCACACTGCATTTACAGCAGAAAGAAAATCCTCAGTCTTCACACTGAAGAATCCTTCCACTATTGCACTCATGGAAAAATCCAGCCCAGAAAAATAAAAAAAGAGGCTACTTAGCTCCTACTCATAAGGAATTTTTCTTTCAAAGAAACTGAATCTCATCATTTGGCAATTTGGGCAGACACACATACACACACACACACACACACACACACACACACACAGACACACCCTTTTCAAGTCAAGTATCTACAAAGATTTAAAAAACGATTTTGTCTCATTTTATGTTTTTAAAATGGAATTCAGTCATATAAAAATTACTAGTATTCATATTCAAGTGAATACTATTAAAACCAAAATCTTATGCCTATGGTAAAGAAGTAATACACTTAATTATCTTTCCTATCTTTTGGGGTTTAAGTAGATACTCTGTACCCACTGGGGTACATTTCTCGCATTTTTGTACTTGTTCTTAAAAGCAAGGTTTCTGAGGGGGAAAAGGTCACTTATTTTCTCCTTTTATGAAGATCTTAAAAATCCAGAGTGTAAACCAGTCAACAGAGGTTGACTTTGCAAAAGTGAGGGGAAGCATGTCAGATACATATGCAGTGGAAATATGGCAAGACCACTAGTCCTGACTGAGTAAGGAGAAAAGGTGATTGAATTGTATGTATGAAAAGGAGAAGAAGGGTCTGTGGATTTTCAGTAGGCAGAATGGCCCCTACTCTGAGGTGGGCTGAGAGAGAGGCACTTTGAGAGTGAGCTACCACCAATCAGCTGTGAAAATGTGGATGCATCGTTCAACCTCCACTTTATCCAACTCACTAACACAATCTCTGTAACCGCTCTCACGTCTCTCTCTTTCACAAAACACACACACACAAGGGAGCATATCTGAAGAGTATGAAAGGAAACACAACTTTACAGGTTATTTCTATATAGCTGCTAGCATTTCTAAGCAGAAACTTGGCCATACTAGCTTAAAAACTGCATTTTCAACTGTTAACGCAGTTAGCATTAGCTGCACAATACAACTTTATGTGCACAGGTACTCTCCAGGCCCTACAAATGAAATGAGTTCCTTTTAGACCAATGTTAAGATAGATGAAATCACAGCATTATCGCAAAATTGTTTAGCAGCTTAAGAAAGGAAGTCCTATATGGATGGCAGTTTGTATAAATACATACAAATAGTACAAACTTGGTTACGTAAAGCTCAAGGAATTGGCTAAAAGTGAAATGAAAGACCTTGAAATGCTGGCAAGAATTTCAAGGTACACAAAAGAGGCAGAGAGGCAGTCTCTCCTTACAGCTTGTTTTCAAAGAACACTTAACTACAGTCACAACACACAGCAGAGATATGGTTCAGGTGTGAGTGAAAAGAACCTGAATTTCTAATTTACTGAAAATCCCATTTGAAAGCCTTTATTTTTGAAGAATAGCTATGTTATTACTTCTCTTCTGTTTATGGGGAATATCAAAGGGCCATAACTGTGCTGGTAAGTTATGAGTGAACCGAGCTAAAATTGCGGTTCACTCACATGGCAATGAATGAAAGGGGAAGAGAAATGGATGCCGTGGAACTGTGAGCTCACATAAAAAGACAACAGTAAAATGGAAAGTCCTCTTTAACACACACAGCCCACCAGAAAGGAGAAGGGGCTGTGCGTTCTCTCACGCACGCACCCACTGCAGTGCACAGAACTCCACAAATTATTAAGGTGGGATTAGAGAGGAAAGAGCTAGAATGTCACTGCAGTGCAAATACAGGAAGAAGACTGAAAACAAACTGTGACATTAACATAGGGGGAAGAGTTGGGAATATTACTAAGATTGTCTATGTAAGAAGGTAGAAATTAAACACAGACCAAAAATTAAGTATTAAGTCATATCTGGAGTTGGACTGGCTTGTTCTGATTCATGATTTCCAGATTATGTGGACTTTAGTTTCTTCCTTGGTAGAATGTGAAAAATGGTGTTATTTCAAATCTTTTATAAGATTTATTTAATGATTAAAAAATGTAAGAGCTGGCACTCATTGGGCACATACTATAGTGATACAGATTACAAATGCTCAAAACGTGCTCAGTCAACCACATTTTTCTATTTTTATAGAAATAAAACAATGTCAAACTTTACCTTTATTCCATGAATCTAACTACTTAAAGAAAGAAAGAAAGAAAGAAAGAAAGAAAGAAAGAAAGAAAGAAAGAACAAGAGATTCAGAGAGGTGAAGCTGATACTGTAACAAATCACACTAGCACAGATGTCCAAATAGCTGAGAGTGCAGCCATACAATAGTGGCCTCTTGGCTGCTTAGACACCCATAGATACAAAGACAGCAGAAATATCTGAGGATGATTTCCATATGGTCTAAATCTGAAATATGTTGAAGCTGACTGACAGCTAAAAGAACTATTCAGATCTACAAACTGTCAGAAGCAGAAAGGGAAGGCCGATTACCTGCAGCATTTGGCAGAAAGTTCAACTGACAGAAAGAGGCCTCAAAGTTTTCCATTAAGAACATACTTTGTGGATTTCCTTAATCATTTCTCCCCTCCTTTCCACTCCCTTCTTCATTCTAGTCTCTTTCTATATTCCTTCCCTATTTGTTTTAAAACTAAAATGATCTGAATGCCTCACCTCTCAGTCCCCGGAGTCAATGACTCAGAGTCTCCGCCTCAGCTCTCAGTCTTCCTGCTTCACCCCTCACAACAGTGGCTTTCACTCTCTGTTTTTGATGTTGTTGATGTTGTTGTTATTGATGTTGTTGTTCTTGTTGTTGTTGCTTTGTTTCCCATTCTCAATTGCCATTCCACTAGTCCCCTACACATACTTTTTAAAAAGACCTTTCCTAATGACAAACCGCCCCGGAATCTTTTCAGATTGCCTCTGAAGTCACTTTCTTTGGTTCATAAGACCACTCCTGGGCATGCCCACTCACCTATGCCCCCTCAATTCCTCGATTTTGCTACATATCCTCTTGGTTCCTGTTTCTTTCTTTGCTACTCTGTTACTTCATCCTTTATATTACATTTAGAGATTAAACACTATTTTAATTCAATAATCCACATGATTTGTTCATATTACCAGGGGCCTTCAGAACTCTCTAGAGTTTAGCACTGAAACTTTCTATGACCATGAAGTTAATTTGTTGCTTGTTGGTTTGGTTTTGTTTTTCTTCTTTTAAAAGTGTCACTGTTTGGCCCATCATTTTCTCAATGGGAATTCTGGTCCCTATGGAATCCAATAGGCTTCATGTGTAACATTACTTACTTGCTTTCTCAGTATCTGAATTTTGCTGTGCTTCTCCTGAGAGGTTTGATCAGACATACAACAGAAACCTCTGCTTCGTCTTCTACATCCTCAGGGACTTCTTCTAGCCCACTATACAGATTCTGACTTATATGCACCTTCAAAATTCACTCCCCACTCTAACCCATCAGACCAATTAGAACAACTTCTATGGTATTCTCCACTGGATTACAACAGGGCTCTCAACTATTGACCAAAGTGCCTAGTGCTTACTGTTTCCTTCAATTCAGACAATGCTTGCAGGTCTGGAAAGTCAGAGATTTAAATCCCTGAAAACACAAATCCCAAAGCAGCCATTCTAAACTTGAGACAGAATTAGCTTTTATAACTTGAAAGGATTTGTTATGCAGGGAAATGTCTGTTTCCTTGGAATGCTAGAAAGAATGAACATATTTGTTCATGAATCAACCATAAAGAAATGACAAATGTCTTATGCCTGAAATCTTCAAATAATTTCCTCTCTGCCTGAGACATTTTAAGCTTAGATATTTTGTTGGTTCAAAGCCAATGAGCTCATGTTTCCCATTTTCAAATTCTACAGATATATATATATTTCTCAGTGCTTCAGACACAACTTTCAAGATGAACTTCTCTGGTAACCCACCCACACTCAAGAGAAGTGTTATCCCTTTTTCTAATGACCCTCTCCTCTCTCATCTTGTGCTCTACCATGATCTTCTCTACTTTAAATTCTCTGATAAAACAATACCTATAACCCAATCTTACCCTGATTATTTAATGTGAATATTAATATTAGATACTTCAGGGCTTCTTCTTTGCATTACTTTTCCTAATAGCATATATTTCAGGGCTTTTTGAGCTTATGCTAAGTAAATAGTAAACATTTGATTAATTTCATTGATGTTTCTCCTTGTCAGCTATGGATTCAAATAGCACCTGATTTCACCCTAGCCTGTTTACTCATGAATTCACGCTTCAATTGTCCAGCATTGAAGCTATCTTTAATTATTCTGGAGACTTTAATTTTGGGCTGATCATTTTTCACAAAAATCATGAGTCTATAGACTACGTACAATAAAAATTTTCAAGCTAATTGACAAGTTTGAATTAAATAGTCCGTGATGAGCATATGTAATTCAAAATTCTTCCACGGGGTCACTGAAAAGAATGCTTTTGAATCTCCAATTTGGTCCTAAAATAAACTACTTTAGTCCAACTTTGTTTAACAGAAAAATAGTCTAGCAACTTTTAAGAAGCATAAAGCAATATGCAGATAAGGTTATCATATAATTTTTCATGCAAATGAGGACAATATTCATAGTATAAAAAGAAATTATGACTACTAGCATTCAAAGACAATATATGTAAACCAGGTCTCTAGCCAGAAAGTCAGGAAACAAGGTGCACTTCCAAACAAAGCATCTTAGCTAAGCAGAGTCCTCACTCCTGTACATAGACCTGCTGGAACTAATCCCCAAAGGATAAGTGCTCAGGGAAGGTAACTGAGCAAGAGAAGGGGCAGAAACATGACAAAGGTCAGAATAAACCCTAGGTCCACATGAGGATTTTAAACATGGCCCCAAAGCTATTTTCATGTTCCCCATTGAGAGGTGTAGCATATGTCTCCTACCCTTGAGTCTGCTCTCTTTGAACACTTGATCGATAATCAATAGACTGGGTAAGCAGAGCACTGAAGCCCTAAAGGGACCAGACAGGTAATTATTGGTCAATCTCAATTCATCTATCTTAACAGCTCAAATCCTCACTGATATTTTCCACTCACTTGAGGTATGAATTTCAGACAAAAGAAGAGATCGCCCACACCAGGGAGCTTTCTGACCTTTGAGATCACCCACATCAGGGAGCTTTCTGACCTTTGAGATCACCCATATCAGGGAGCTTTCTGATCTCTGAGATCAGCCACATCAGGGAGCTTTCTGACCTCTGAGAGCTCCAGCACGTCTCACCTCTTATTTTGGAACTATTTGTTTTATTTTCTGATATGTAGCCATTTCTTGGGGATTTTGTTCTATTATCATTACATAATGACCCCCTCATCCCTGAAGATCTTCTCAGTTAACAGAAATCTATGTTTAGTCTGAAGTTACCATGTCTCCTTCATCTTTCTCTTATTTATTAGCATGGTAAGTTTTAACTCTGTCCATTTTACTGTGAACCTCTACATTTAGAGGATTTCTCATTGACAACAGAGATCTGAGTCTTGATTTATCCACAAAGTCTTTTAACTGGTGCATTTTGACCATTTACATTGAATTAGTTTGATAAAGTGGTATGAATGTTTGTAACTTTTGCTTGTAACTACTTTGTCTACACTGTATTTGTCCTTCTTTCCTGATGTTTCACTTGTTCTGATTTTAAATGAGAATATTATATGATTACATTCTCATTCCATATTATTAAATGTTTATAATGGATGTTCTAAAGTTTATAATATGTGGTTTTAACTAAACTGAGGCCACTTTTATAACTGGATCGTATCATATATTGCACAGAACCATCATTTCAGAGAATTCTCAAGAGCAACCTCATACTCTTTTATAAGACTGCTACCATTCATTCCACTTCCATATTACTGTTCCTAACATCTGCCATTTATGGCTTCAGTGTTGTGCTGTAGGTCAGCAGATGCTGGTTACAAATATCTAGACCCATATATCTCTCTAGAGACTCGGATGGTGGCTTGTCCCTCAGGACACAGTTCTCAGTTCTCTGCGAGTTTAAAGAAGAGTCACTCATTTCTAGTTTGCATGTTTTTCATTGTAAGGGCAGAGGTGACAATGTCCAAGCACTTTGTACAGAAGAAGCACTGATATCCTCAGTCTCCATACATCCGGAAATGCTTACTGACCTAAAAGGATGCCCAAACCGTGTGAAACAACGGCACCAGCTCTCAGCCATGTATTGTGAGCCCCTCGAATCCCAGACAAACCGCATAAAACAGTGAGTGCACAGGGACCAGAAATAAACGCATACCCAGCCCTTTACCAACTGCAGACATGTGAGCAAAATAAATGTTCGTTGGTTTAAGTCAACTTTGGATGATTGATTTTTAAGCACAGATATCCGAGGATAACCCTCTCACCCCACCCTGTACCACCTATAGCCCTCATCACATGCCTTTCTCTAAGTGAGCGGCGCACACCCAGCTCTACCATTTTAATGAGGTCTCTTCTACTTTGAGGCCTAGTCTGGGACACATGTGTCCTTATTCATTACCTGGCTAGCAAAGCAAAACAAAACTTGTCTGTGTGATCTAAGCATACATGGCCCTTCCTAATGTGCCCCACCTGCCACCACCCTCACTCTTTCTCGTTGCTTAAATTTCCTCACAGTATATACATTTCAATCTACTAATTTATCTCATTCCTGCTTCTCCCATTAGATGACAATCTCTGAAAGGAAGTCATGGGTTTCATTTATTACATCTCCAGTGCACACAGAAAACACTAAGTGATTAGTCTGAGATTCAGAAGAACAGACTCTTTTCGACAGGCACTGTCTTTGTGCCCCTCCTGGGTTAAAGCAGGGATTGCCAATCCCAGTACTGCTGACATCGTATTCAAGTATTTCTTAATTGCAGGAGATGGTCTGGTTAATTTAGAGGATATTTCTTGGCAATATCTGTGGCCACTACCACATCTCAAGCGATGAAAACCAAAAAATCTCCCAGATCATATCAAATGTATTCTGGCAGACTGGTGAGATTCACTGGCTCCCAGAATAGGGTGCTGCTACCTTAGCATCTCGATTCAAAATAAAGGATGCCAACAGTATCAAAGCAATTCAGGATGCTGGCTGCGCTCTAAACTGAAGCAAGTAGCTTCACTGCACTCTTCCTCCCCTTCTCAAACATGCCCTAAACAGGACCCCTCACACTAGCAAATGTGATCTTTACAATACCTGAGGTTTTCCATATTTGATCTTTCAAAAAGAATTAGTGCAGACACTAACTCTGACATCAGCATATTGTATGGATGATATCCTAATCAAAGGATCAAAGAACTCAATCAAAGGGGCTAGCAGAAGCCACTGCACATAAGCCCTGTCTGACAGAGACTTGTTCCAGTACGTGCTATTCTAATAATTGAAATCATGCTTCTTACTTAAACAATAACCTTATTGCCATTTTTGTCAAAAAGATTAGTCACTGTTTGTTTTATCTGCTGGAAGCTAAATAAAACCAGCTGTACCAATGAACCAAACTCTAATGTCTGCATTCTTCTTGCAAAGGAAATCGGGGCTGGAATCTGCAATTTGAGTAAGTTTCAATGTTTGAAAAAAAAAAGAAGAAAAAGAAAATTAGCAGTTGTAAGTGGGTAGACTGCTATCCTCCTTGGAATAGGTAAGGATAAGAGCTCTATTTTTCAACTTTCCCCTCTACACAAAGAACACTGAAAATTGTGAGACAAACCTGATTTATTACATAGCTACTCTATAAAAACCTCATTTCTCCTATTGTACATTGTCATACCATATTGTGTGCTTTCAACTACAAAACACACAGTCACCTGCTGTAGTGACATTTTCATATCCTACAACTAATTATGGTGGCCCTAGTTGGATTTTGGAGCAAGATGCAAACAGCTTAGGTCCACAAACCCCAAATCTAAATGGCACTGGATCAGACCTAATGAGGAACAGACAGGGTTGGGAGGCAGTAGTGAACATCTTTAATACCAGCACTCTGGGGGGGCAGAGGCCGGAGCATCTCTGTGAATTCAAGGTCATTCTGGTCTAAAGAGTGAGTTCCAGGACAACTAGGGATACAAAAAGACCAGAGAGTGACAGTGAGAAGGATGTAAACCGAATAAGTAAAATACATTAAATTAAATTTTAAAAAAATCTAAGGGTGTGGAAGAAACAAGGGATGGAGACAGAGAGACAGAGAGAATGGACTGTTGACCTCTTAGGATAATCTGTGTATTAAAAGTTAAGGTTGAAACTCCAATAAACCTAGAATCCAGTGCTTTCTGTCTGGGGATTTCTGACTTTTCCAATTCTTCCATCTCCTCCTGGTAGTGTTTTGGCAGAGCTGACCTTGAGGGCAAGCAGAAAGAGGCACATCTGTAACCGCACACACTAGAAAGGTGGTCCAGTGTTGCCTTTCTCCTCTCTGTGTGCTTGTTTTAATTAAAAGCATTCCTTTCCCCCTGTTTCTCCCTGGGGCTTTGAAGAGCTCTTTGAAATGCATTTAGTACATATCAGTCTGGGTTTGGCTACCCTTTCAATTTATGAGGTCGTTTAATTTCAAGTTCAATTATTCAGCACAAATTGGCAGAATGAAATGCTAAAGAAGAGTGGCACTTTCAATCACATAAATCTCATGTTACATAAAGTGAGCAAATTCCTCCATTGTTCCTATTGACCTCGGAGATAGCAATTTACTGCTGGCACAAACCAGTGAGGGCAGGTTCTTCAGACACAGCTTAGCAGGCTCCTGAGGCGTAAGGCCTTGGCTTCTTCACCTCCACAGAAACCAGAGAGAAGCTAAGAAAATAACTGCTGATCACGACCATCTGTGGGGTGACCTAGACAGATAAGCCCCAAACTCCAGTTCCAGAGATGGAACAAAGAGCTTGTTGTTCAGCTCTGAATGACGCTCAGAGTCTGGGGAAACCGGAAGCAATGGCAGACAGTCTTACCTGTTTACTGCCCTGCCAACTCAGCTGCAGAGAGCAAACGTTTATCATTTTACCATGCATGTGGGACCCCACATTTGAGTGTAAGGAGAGTTCAGGTTTGTTCTGCCAGCAGCAGCAGAGAGAATATGGGTCTGCATATCTCATGTTGGAGAGCTGACATGGTTGGAGGTCTTAGCTCTGTTTATAATAACCAGGCAGGCATGGATACCTACACAGAAGCAAACCACAAATCCTTCCAAACTATATAGCTTAAAGCCAACGCCATTTTAATACTCAATTACTTTTGCTTCGTCAACATTGCACATTATTACACTGAATCCATTTGCTTTTACTTTGAGACCTTCAGGGTTCAACAAATTTAGGCTTATTACCAAAAACCTAAAATCTTGTATTTTCTTGAGGGAATTGAAGCCACAAAATGGAACCACGAATTATCACACAAGGAATATGGTGATGAAGCAGACTTGACTTACCAGGACTGAAGGGATGGCTTCACATTTCAAATTCTGCAGTACATCCTTTCATTTCCAGTTTTGAAATACTATACCAGTTTACCTGGACCTGTCTTACCATATACTAGTTTATATAGTACAAAGAAATCCTACCTTATATAGAATAACTTATGCACCTGTACCATATATCTTAAAGATTAAGTTCTATCATAAAGACACTGGTTATTAAACAAAAGCCCAATGGCCAAGTATGATATACCTCCTTATGAGTTGCTGGACAGGCCCCAGAAGCTGCAAATTCACAGACTCTTGCCATTTTTCTCCATCACACATCTCAAGATGATGAGACTCAATGGCTGGAAAAGATTATACACCTTGGCTGCATCACAGAGGAATCAAGCTAGAACTTTAAGGACAAAGCTTTGTCTTTAAAGGCATCAACTGCCTTAAGCAGCTATGAACCCTAGGACCTATGATACTTACCTGCCAGGCAAGATGTGTTCACTTGTTAGAGAGGCCAGTTAAGGGGAATAACAAATTGCTTTAATTAGGTCTGAGGCACACACCACAAATAAAACCATGCCTATTACCTTAAACCCAGTGAAAATCCCATGTCTGGGAAGCCATAGGACCTGGCAGAAGTACTTACTACCACTGTTGAGGTAAACTGACCAGAATCAAGCTGCCTTCTAAATCAATATTTATCTTCATACACATAGAAAAATACTACTGTGAGCCACCATCAGAGAAGTCTTAATTTCTAGTGACCAATCATAGATGGAGACTCACAACTGCAAAGATGTTGAGAATGAGTTATGTTGAATGCTCAACTCTAAACAAGACATTTATGCCACCTACTCCAAGTTTTAAGGAACAGTGCAGAAGTGGGGTGGGAGAACATAATAGCCGGAAAGTAGGAAAAAGAGCTGAAAAAAAAAAAAAAGGCCTTCATTTGGGCAAGATCAACCCCAAACTTACAGCAACTAGGATGTCTGTACCGAGTCTGCACAAGAATGAGCCTGTCAGCAGCCAATCATGGAGAGAGGGCAGACTCTGTCTCTACTTCCTACTCTGGCAGATAGCTTCAGGGGGAGAAGGAATCACTGCCTTCAGTTGTTTACTCACTGGTAACCTGCACTAGTCACCAATGGATAGTGCTAATGGTCACACAGATGGCCCTGGTTTAACCAAACTAGTTACAAAACAAAAGCAAAAGTAAGGGATCTATATCTCATTGTCAAAGAATTATGATGGTAGTAGTAGTGATGGTGGTGGCCGTGATAATGATGATGATGATGATGATGGTAAATATAGTTCTTACTCCTCATCATGGAAACTTCACTTTACAACTTGTGAAGATGATCAGAAAAATCACAACAAATTTAAACACAGACTGGTGGATCCTAATCCTAACTGATACATCTCCCACGCCTAAGGCTCGGAAATCATTGTTGAAGAGGGCAATAAAGATTGTAGGAGCCAGAGCCAGAGGAACAGGTACTTTGCTATGAGATCCTGCCTCCTAGAATGTAAGAGAAGCTACACTCATGAAGTTTTACCAACATGACTTCTTAAATACGTACTAAACAGGGATGGCACTAATAAACATGCTCTCATGGAAGGAGAAAAGTTCAAGAAGCCTCAACCCTAGACAAAGAACAACAAGTAACTAAGAAATGCTGAGAGTGGGAGGAATGTTCTTCTCTAGGGAAGAACCCCCTAATTGTTTATCCAACACAGAACGGTCAGTCCTGAAAGCATATACAAGTAACATTATATGGACTGGTATATGTATTATGTATGTATGTATGCATGCATGTAGGTAGGTATGTAGGTATATATGTATGAATAAATACACACATGCACACATGTAACAAAGGGAGGCTAACTTTGAAAGAGGGCAACAGGGCACATGGAAGGGTTTGGAGAGAGGAAATAGAAGGGGAAATAATTTAGTCATGTTATAATCTTTTAAAATGCAAATTAATTTGAAAACTAATCAAAAAAGTTAAATTCTCCAAGTATGGGCAAAATAAATAAATAAAAAGTGAGCCAATCTCAAAGAGAGGGAAAAAAGATACACTGCAGCCAGTCATTCTTCAGAAGTCAAACAGGCAGTCTCCTACAAAGGATCTTAATGAACAATATTTGTGTTTCTACAAGAATGAGACCAGAACCCAACAACAACAACATCAGCATCAATAATGAAACCTCACTCTATTCTCCTATGGGTTTCTGAATCATGGATTGCCATGATCTCAACATAATATACAATCTCCCCTGCTACAGTCCATGTAGGCATTTTATTTATGTTTTACATCTCTAGAAAAAGAATCGCATATTTTCCCTCCTGTGTGTTTTCATCTTGTCTCTTCATGGACCATGATGCCAGCTGAGGTTGTTGGTACAATGAAACCAAACTTCCGTGATGGGAGCAGATTGTTCTGCCATTTCTCTAGGTCTCTGAGTTACACATCAAATCTAGGGTCCGTCACTCCACACTTGTTCAACCTGCCTATGAGGTTCACAAAGATATTCCCAGCTCTGTGACCATCAGTGATCTCAAACGATGACTTTGGAGCACAGCCTGCTTCAAACCTGGCATTTGCCTCTCTTCTCAGCATTGTTGATATTGAGAGCATCTGACAGGACATTCATGAGCACCACAGTGATACCACGGGAAGAAGTCAGTAAGAGAAAGATATATAATTTTAATAAGAGGGTGTCACATATCTTAATGTTGAGAGCAATATGTTTTGCTTACATTTTGGGTAAAAAAAAAAGCAAGAAATAAGGGATAACTAACATATGTCACAGGTACTGAAAGAAGACTGCTGTGAATGCAATGTCAAACTGGAAATTTAAAACAAATAACTCCTAAGGATTTACTTACGTAAATCACATAAATAAAACACAAGAAGATGTGTTTTCATTGTAACAAGACAACAGAAAGGGACTTTATATGGCAAAATGGTCTTGGGAATTGAATGATGAATCATTTATTAAAATGTTTGGTATACAAGCATGATTATTTGAGTTTGGATCCCCAGCACCAATGAAGAAGCCAGACACTGAGACATACAGCTGGAACCCTAGAGCTGGCAACTTAAGGACAGATGATTCCATGCACTTGGTGGCCAACCATTATAGACTAAATGGCAGGCTCCAGGTTCAGTAAGAGAGCCAGTCTCAAAATGAAGGTGGGTAACAATAGAGGAAAATGTCTAATATTGACCTCTGGCCTACACATGCACATGTGTGAGATATACACGAGGTGTGTGTGTGTGTGTGTGTGTGTGTGTGTGTGTGTGTATGTCAGAGAGAGAGGGGAGGGAGGGAGAAAGGATGTGTATATGCATACACAGACAAAGTTTGTGTAAACAAATACTATGGACGTCAAGGAACCGAGAGAATAAGAGGAAGTCATTATAAAGGATATTAATCCCATATAAAACAGACTTGATCCAAAGGGAACAGTGGACAGAACACAAGAACAATGTTCTGCTGAACTCTGTGAAGATTAAAAGTAGGATATCTTTGGTGAAAGCAAACTGAGGAACCCCAAGACCACCACCAGCACCCCACACAAGGCTAGAAAGAGTAATGGAAAAGAACCTCCCTTAGAAGTCCTTAAAAGGCACAAACTGCCCTCCCTTGACCTTTCACCTCCAGCTCCAGAGCTGTAATACAACAAAATTCTGATAGTTAAGCCATCAAATTTGTGGCTCTTTGCTTGGACAGCCCTAGCCAGCAACTACCTTGAGGTTGGTGGTGAAATCTAAACATGACTTTAGAAACGTATGTGAAATCCTCACAAACGGAGAAATACAGACTATCTCAGAGTCCAAGCAGCTCATTTGCAAGAAAACAAGAGACCAGGGAGAATGAATAGGAAGAATAGTTAAAGGTACAGATGCAGGGATGCTGAGGTACAGATATGGGGATGCTGAGGTACAGATGCAGGGATGTTGAGGTACAGATATGGGAATGCTGAGGTACAGATGCAGGGATGCTGATGCTCATGAGGCAATGCTGAGGGTACAGAAGAAGCCGTCGGGATTTAAAAGGCTCCTTTAATTATGTAGCACTCTGAGGACACACCAAACAAACTCAACTCTCACATTCTGCTGTAAGACAAGTAGGAAGCTATTGTCTTCTCCGGAGCCTACCACGCAGCCCATCATCTCTTTAGTCAGCTGAGTGGGAAATGCTTTCCATCTCCTGGTGGAGGAAACTAAATTCTGGCTTGAAAGTTGTCAAAAAATGCTGACAAGATCCATTTAAAACTACTGGAATGAAAACTATCAACTGTCCAGAATCACTTTCCTAAAGACTAGAGGTACTGGTAACGTCTTTCTTTTAGTCAGGAATAATGAATGAAAACAGTTCAAGACTCGCTAAGATTTTGAAATAAGTCTTCATGTTAAATTCTTAATAGGGTTATTAACCTATGCTTTTGCTGAACACATTTTTTGTGGGCAGGCAATTCTAAGTGCCTGCTTCCTCTTCATCAAGTAGTATGTTTGCTTTTGTTTGAGTCATGATTGAAATAAGTCAGGGCATAAGGAAGGACCATCTGGATTGTTCAATACAGACCAAACCTTCCCAAGGCTTTGATGCATGTATAATAAGAAGTAATGGGGTAATGATAAGGGGAAAAATATCTCACAGCCAAAAAGACATGAGATAAACAAATGTTGCTTCTAACCACTTGTGTGACCCCACAAAGGTGATGAAACTATGCACCAAGACTGCTGACTTGTGAAAGAAGACTGTGGTGGCAGATACCGTGTAGGACACTGTGAGAGGTAAATGGAGCAAAGAGAAGTACTGTGGTTTATACCAAATAATTACTTTCTAATGGCTAGGCAGCATCACAGTGCTAACCTGAAATGTACAACTACATTTTATATAATGAATATTACTAATTTTCTTTAGGAAAGAAGAAGAATCTTGGGACATAACCCTATAATCATTAGCTTCACTATACAGAGCATTGCTTTAACCGTCCATGCTCCCAAGCTGTTATTAATGGTACAGCTTTCTGATTCTGTTTTCTATTTGCCATCATGTTCACTCAAAAGTGAAAAAATAAACCCTTTAACAATTCTCAAAGTTAACACAATTTGCTACTTTTAACAGTATATTTCTATATTCCTTTAACTGCATACTCTTTATGAGGAATATTTATTCTTAACTTAAAAACCTTCAGCAAAACTATGAGCATACACACATAAACACACACACACACACACACACACACACACACACACATTTATTCAAATTAGACCTAAAATAATGTTTTCCATTACATTTTCTCCATCAATTCCTATCACAAATTTTATAAAAATGTTCTATCAGGGAAAGTTTACTAATTATTTTCAGTATCATTTGGTAAAGTTATTAAGGTAAAAAAGGCATTTGCCTTGGCTTATTGCTAAAAGAGAATCTTCCTACAAGTTTCTTGTCACTGAATACAGTTACTTCCTCACCTTCAGAGATAGAAAGTGTGAGGGAAGGGAGGCTCAGAAATATGTCTGAAGAGGTTTTTTCAAAGTAATCTGGAAAAACCTATGATCCACTAAATTTGGAAAACTACAAAAAAACGGGGGGATAATTTTCTTAATAAACACTACCTACAAAAGTGAAATCAATAGCAGATAAACAATTTAAAATAGGCCTATAACCCCCAGTGAAATAGAAGCAGCCAATAACCCCCCACATACACACCCAAAAAAAAAAAAAAAAAAAAAAAAAAAAAAAAAAAGCCCAGGCCAAGATGGTTTTGGCATAGATTTCTATCAGAGTTTCACAGAAGAGCTAATGCCAATACTCTTCAAATTGTGCCACAATATAGAAACACAGCCAAGTTCATTTTATGAGGCCACAATTACTCTGAATTCTAAACCACATAAATACCCAACAAAGAAAGAGAATTATGAACAGCGATACAAATGTTTTGAAAAAATACTTGAAACCCAAATCCAAGAACACAATAAAACATCATCTACTATGATCAAGTATGTTTCAGAGATGCAGGTATGGCTTGACATACATAAATCAATAACTATAATCAACCATATTTTAAAAAATGGAAAGAAAAGCAAAACATGATCATTTACTTAGCTGCAGAAAAGGCTGGCGAAAAAATTCAACATCTTTCATCAAAAAGTTCTGTAGAGATTAGAGATACAAGGTATATACCTCAACATAATAAACGCACTTTATGGCAAGCGCATTGCCAACATCAACTTATGAAGAAAGACACATAGCAATTCTCTTAAAATCAGGAAAAAAACAAGGTTTTCGACAACAGATGCTGGCGTGGATGTGGAGAAAGGGGAACACTCCTCCATTGTTGGTGGGAATGCAAGCTGGTTCAACCACTCTGAAAATCAGTCTGGCGGTTCCTCAGAAAATTGGAGAGGAAAGAAGTCAAAGTATCTTTATTTGCAGAATGATATGATATTATATAGAAGTGACCCTAACAATTGCCATAGGAAACTCCCCAGGTGATAAACACATTCAGCAAAGTAAATTGGATACAAAATTAACTCACAGAAATCAGTAGCCTTTTTATATACAAATGACAAATGATCGGAGAAAGAAATCAGAGAAATATAGCTTTCACAATAGCCTAAAAATGTTTTGAGGTAACCTAACCAAACAAATAAAAAGACTTCTATGAAAAAAATTCAAATCATTGAAGACCATGAAGAAGATATCAGAAACTGAAAAGATCTCACATGTTCATGAATTGGTAGGATTAATAGAGTAAAAATGTACATCCTACTAAAAGCAATCTACAGATTCAATGCAATCCCATCAAAAATCCAATGAAATTACTGATTTCAAGTTGTAGTGCAGAGCTAAAGTAATTTTTAAAAACCATGGTATTGGCACAAAACCAGGCATGTTGATCAATGGATTTGATTTGAATACCCAGACAGAAATCTACACACCTATGGACACCTAAAATATATATTTTTTAATAAGGAGGCCAGAAAGACACACTGAAAAATGACAGAATGTTTACCAAATTGTGCTTTTCCAACAGGATGCCTGCATGTAGAAGAATCCAAATAGATTTATATTTATCATCCTGCACAAAACTCAACTCCAAATGGATCAAAGAGTGCAGCATGAGCCCACATACACTGAATCAGGTATTAGAAAAAGTGAGAGCCCTGAACTCATTAGCACAGGAAAAGGCTTTTTTCCCAATTTTTATTAGTTATTTTCTTCATTATAAATGCTACCCCGAAAGTCCCCTATACCCTCCTCCATTCCCCGCCCTGCTCCCCTACCCACCCACTCCCACATCTTTTGAACAGAAAACCATTAGCACAGGTACTAAGAAGATCAACAATTAACAAATGAGACACTATGAAACTGGAAATCTATATGGCAAAGGACACCGTAATTCAGTGTCCTACACAATGGAAAACTATTTTTACCAGCTACATACTGATAGAAGGCTAATATCCAAAATAAAGGACTCAAGAAACTAGATACTAAGAAAACAACACAAATAAAAATGGGGGTATAGATCTAAGCAGAATTCTCAAAAGGGAAATGTAAATGGCTGAGAAACACTTGAAGAAATGTTCAACTTCCTTAGCCTTCAGAAAACTACAAATCATAACTACTTTCAGATTTCACCTTATATCCATCAAAATGGCTACAAACAATAACACAAGTATCAGCTCACTAACACGGCAAGGATATGGATTAGCATATAGAATCACAGCTCATGTCCAGACAGACCACACAGGCCAATACAGATCCATGTGAGAGAGGTTTATTGTGGGAGAAAGGGGCAGAAGGGGATGGCAGAGATGAAGAGAGAAAAGAGAGAAGAGAGAGAGAGCAATGGTCAGGAGGGTCTGCCTTTTATTTCAACTATGACATATGTAACCGCTCGCAGGTAAAGGTGGGAGGCAAACCAGGTGGATGCTAGGAATGCATGGCCATTGCCATGGCAACAGATGCACAGGTGACATCAATGTCACCACTAGATTCAGTCCCCGTCTAGGAGTGTAGCTTGTATTTATATCAACTGAGTTTTGAGTTCTTGGTGTGGGCATTTTGGGGATTGAAGATTTACTGTTATAAATCTGGCTGATAAATTACAAGCCTCAGGAGTTTTCATTTTATGGGGTTAGGAGATTAGAGCCAGTGGTAGGCAGTCTCACCAGGCTAGCTGCTGGGGTAGTGTGGAGGAGTTTGGAGGCAAGCTAACCAAGAGAACCTGGGAAGACAGCAGCTTGCAGCTCCCAATGGGGGAGGGGAGACAGCATTGCTGGCCTTAGCCGCCTTTAGTGTGGGTTACTTTTTAATAATTACCCGCTACATTTATGGATGGATGACAGAGGTGCTGGAATAAGCAGAGAAGGGGAGAAATGAGGAGGGTGAGAGAGAAAATACAGGGAAAGATAGCTACAGCTCAGGGCTATGTGAGAGATAGTGTTGAACCCTAATACAGTAGATTTCTAAAATATATATACATATGTGAAAGTGATCTAGATGAAATCACTAAATAATGCGCAAGACATAGCTCCATCAGCCCATCTCTTCTCACCCATTGAAACTTGTAGCGCTGGGAATGAGTTATATATAATTGAGTTGTTAGCCAAAGGGATCCCATGGGAATCCCTAAATGACCCAGGCTGTTGCCAAGACAGAAATTACAGGATAATCTCCACAAACTGACAAGCCCTCATCCCTAAAGACAACACCTACATAACTCATTGAACATGGAGAGCTCTATCTGGTGCCTACCTAGAGCATTCATGACTACTGGCTAGAGTCTTGGTATAGGAAGGTATTGCACACACACACTGCCAAAGGAGAAAATGTAAACATCAACCCAGCTACAAATTTCCAATCTCCATATGATGGCCTGTCTGCAAGATGTGCTAATGCAATTGTGGCACAAAGTGTGCGGGAGTAACCAATCAATATCTGATTTGAATGAGGGCCCACACCAGGAGATACAAACTATGCCCGACACTTCTTTTGTGACCAAGAGTCAGAGATTAGATCGCCCAGAGACCAAGGATAAAACTAAATACCACAGTTCTTAAAAAAAAAAAAAAGTATCAATAAAATGACTCCTAATGACATTCCCCTAAACTCGTAGATCAGTGCCTTATCTAGTCATCATCAGAGAGGCATCCTTCTGCAGCAGATGGAAACAAATATACAGACATTTTGCAGAATGTGAGACACATTGGAACACTTTACCCTAAACTGGATAACTCCATCTCTCTCGGGGCTCAGGGAATGCCATAGAAAAGGAGGCAAAAAAGGTATAAGACTCTGAAGGAGATGGAAATCAAGGCGCTCCGAGTCAACAAGATATGCATACACATATGAATTCACAGAAGACCCTGAGGCAGCATGCACAGGGCCAGTACAGGTCTGTACCACGGAGGGCCCTAGAGCTAGGACACATAGCCCCATCCCTAACCCAGAAGCATCTCCAGTGATAACCACTTGCTAATGAATAATTAGTTTTCTCCAAGGGAGTCTCACTGGAAAAACAAAGTACTCTTAAGACTAGGCCTCGTGCTTCGTGCTCAACAGTAGATGGCGAGGAGAAATCAAAGTCAAAGGCATCTGTGGAGGAGCCTGTGTCTCACTGCCACCTCTGCTTTTCTTTTTTTTTTTTTTTTCCTCTTTATTAGATATTTTCTTCATTTACATTTCACATGTTATCCAGAAATTTTCCCTTACCCTCCCGCGTCCCCACCCTGCTCCCCTACCCACCCCCTCCCACGTAATGGCCCTGGCATTCCCCTGTTCTGGGGCATATAGAGTCTGTATGGAAAGAGAGTCTAAATGGGATGTCTTCATCAAATCCCTTCCCTAAGAGCTCAGAAAAGCATGGAAGAGGAGGCAGAAAGACTGCAAGGGCATGGAGGACACCAGGATCCCGAGGCCTTCTGAATTAACAAAGCTAGATACATATGAACTTCGAGAAATTGAAGTAGCAGGCACAGGGCCTACACTATACATTGGCTTCCAATTTAGTGTTTTCATGAGAACTTTAGTGTGCAAATGACTGTGTGTCTGCTCTCGAGACAATTCGCCCTATGTGGAGTTGCCTTGTCTACCTTTGATATGATAGAATCATATCACCTTTTGTCTCCTTTGGCTGTCATCTCTAAGAAGTCTGTTCTTTTCTAATGAGGTATAGGAAGGGGGTAGATCCCAAGGGCAGAGCAGGGAGGGAGGACCTGAGGGAAGTGGGGAGACACTATAATCAGTGTGAGAAAAGAATCTATTTCAATAAAGAAAAAAATGAAATACACTAGTTAATTAATAATAATTAATAATTAAGACTAATATGTACTAAAGCACCATGAGTAATTAATTAATTCATTAACCTGGAAAATAATTCCCATTTGAGTGTACTTGCTCCATTGAGAAAACGTAAGAAAAGTTAGGATGAACCAGAGAAATCTACAGGACAACCTGTCAGCAAGAAAACCACTTCCACTAGCTTCTAGACTCCTCCTAGCAAGCTTCCAGGGGCTGGGAAAGCAAACAGCAGGAAAATCTACTATGTAGTGAAGTTGGGTTGTTTACATAAACTGTTGTTTAACATTGACAACCGATACACTGCACATACACTGCACATTCCAGAAACCATTTAACTTACTTGCTTTTCCCTTTGTATACTGTTGCATAAGACCCTTCCCCTAGTTTTTCCAGCTTTTCGTATGAGTCAGCTTTTCCAAATTTGGGACTTGTTGGCTAAACAAGAAACAGAGGGAAAAGAAAAAGAATGTATCAATGTAACAATTCTCTGACACTGGGTAAATAACTTTTCAATATAAGAATATTTTTAAAGCAATGCAATAAACAGTCACAGTGCAAATTCAGAACATACAAACACATGTAGAATCAAATTTAGCCATAATTGCACCAAGGAAGAGCTAAAAAGGTTTTGATGTAGCATTTCCCTCAAGGCTGCCGTACTGGCAACTGGTTTTTCATATAGATGTCATCATGTTCAATATACATGTTTAATGATCTGTGTTTACACATTCAACGTGTTGTGAGCATTTTCCATATTATGACATAATCTAGAGATCAATAAATGATATACGCAGGTCCAACATAGCATATCTCATGTTTTTATACATCCTATGGACATAGAATGATTGTTGCCTTCCTTGTTTCAATAGTTGGGGAGGACCAAATAAAGAACATTTTGTGACAAATGAAAACTGTATAAAAATAACATTGTATAATCCATAAAGTTTTCTTAGAATGGCCATCTTATCTACAGCTTCCTGGTTATAACAAAGCTATAGTCACAACAGAAATTATACAAATGATAAAACTCAGAATGCAATGTTACTCTTATACTAAAGCATGACTGTATAATATTTAGTCTTAAAAACATTCCTCCAACATATTTAAACAGAAAATCAAATAGTTAAGAACACATCATTCAGAGATAATGGATCATCCTAATCTTGCATTCTAATAGGTCAGAAAAAAATAACAAAGACTGACAAATTAGATTCCATGAAATTGGTGAGCATCTTTCCTCCTACAAAGGAAACAAGCATCAGAACAGGAGACAGATAACAAAATGGGGGAAATCTTCGCCAACTGTACATGTGATAGAGGGTTAACATAGACAATAAAGGAAGGCCTCAAAAATTAAACATGAAAAATCATCTAATCAATAAATAGGTAAATCAATACAAATGACCAATAAGTATTTAGAAACTCTTCAACAACTTTAGCTTTCAGAAAACAAAAATTAAAGCAATACTGAGATGCTGTCTCACCCCAGGGAAAATGCCTCACACATGAAAGACAAAAAATGCTGACAAGAATATGAGCTAAAGCGACCTTACACACTGCTGCTAGCAGTGTAACCTAATAACCTTACTATGGAAATGACGAACTCACAATTCCTATATGCAGCCCACCTACATCATCATGAACAGATTAACTTGATAAAACTCTTGGTTCGTAAACAAAATGAATTTTTATTCAGTAATAAAACTGAAAGTCATAACATCATCAGAAAAATTGATAGATTATCATTAATATGATTCTTTAAATGATATACAAATAACAATAACAGAAGCAACACAAACCAGGCTCAAAAATACAAGAATGATGGTTTGTCTCATATATGGACACACATACTCGTGTGTGTGTGTGTGTGTGTGTGCAAACTCATGTATAAAGCATATACAGTATCATGAAAGTAGAAGAGAGCCTATGATGAGAAAGAAGAGGATAAATTGGGAGAGACAAAAAAGAGATGTCTATATCACATGTTTTTCCTCATATGCAGAATATAGATTTGGTTATACACACCCAGGAAAGCAGAGGGGAGACTACACACATGGAGAAATTTATACATTGAGATTACAGGGCAGAGTGGTAGGGAGGTTGACTAAAAGAAAGCACAATGATCCAAATAATGAAATGTCACAATGGCATCCATTACCTGTATGCCAACGGTAACAATGAATTTTAAAAGAAAATAACAAATATATTCTCTAGTCTCCTCTCCACTCCATGTGGGACACTGTGACTAAAAATACATTTTTACAAAACTTAACAATTCATGACCACAAAGAAAGAAATTATCTAATCAGACATTTTGAGGAATCTTGTAAAATTAGAAATAAATTTTTGGAGAAAAGTCCAAAAATTAATAAGAAAATAATTATATTAAAATAGCAGAAACCTTGAAGTATACATCAGACTGGTCAACACAGGGAGAACACTAAGTCTTCCCAAGAAAGGAGATAATTTTATAAAAACAGGAAAGGCGGGTGAGAGTGTGATCCTCAGGCTACAAGTACAAAGCAAAGACTCAGTTAGCCAACATCTATAAGAAAGGGCAATGCAGAAAAAGTATTCAGAACCCTTAGTCATCAGGAAAATGCAATTATGCCTAATGTTATAACCATGACTTTTTAGTTAAAATAAAATGACATCATGGCCTTTTGACACCATCAACAGAAATAAGTCACAGAAATATAATAAGCTGCTGGTGGTTCTCAACTAAAAACACAAGTACAAATTCTAAACTCACAAATCAATCACACAATCATGAAAGATGAACCCATGAAAGAGAAGCCTAGAGTTTAACGGCGAGAGGAGCTATAACTCTACAAACAGAGGTAACAGTGCAAAGGCAGGAATGGCTTTGATGTTATTGCATGATCAATATTGAAGCAGTATAATAAAACATTTAATGGGTATTGAGTGGGAGAAAACATATAGTTGAAACAGGAATAAACTCAGGTTTAAATAAAATTCTCCCCAGAACTTTCAAGGAAGGAGGCTGTTTCTGCATAGAAAGGTAAAAAGAGAGACTGCAACTTTTAGCACCCGAGTCAATTAAATTCCACAGTACCTCAACATAAGGCCTGACTGGAATAGGGGAAGAACGGCAAGAAAGCAAGGAGAAGAGACAAGCATGGTAAGACTTCTTGAAGTATTCAGAAAAGAGAGTAGACACTAACTCCAAAGTCACAAAATTTTTCTTACATCTTCAAAAGCATTGGCTACATTTTTAAAAGTTAGATGTATATGTCTTAAATAGAGGAATGAAAGGAAAATCCAAGGAAGAAAGTAGGAAGGTAAAGAGGGAAGTTAGAGAAGAAATGAAATTCTCCAAAAAAAAAGTGCATACTAAGTCAATTGTCATATAAGGAGAAAGTTAATCTCAACCATATCAAACATTACAATAAACATAAATGGACCACCTTGGGCAGATGAAAGTTCACAGACTTGTACAGTGTGAGGACTAACAGTATGCTGTCAAGAAGATTCAAAAACACAATAAGAGAGTATCTGAAAATAAAGGAGGGAAATCCCTCAAATGTTTGTGTTTATAATGGAGTTGTATAGTCTGTTTGTGTGCACCTGAACATTATTAAGACTGGAAATCAACCGCCTGCAAGTAAGCTCTCAACTTGCTTCCTTAACAAAAGCTCATTCTGTCCAATCAGACAAAACCAGATTGGCTACATGTAATGAAATATTTTGTTGTTTGGTTTTTTTGTTGTTGATGATGATGAATGTTAACAAATAGTGCTGTGGAAACGGCTTATCCAAGCAATGAAATTAAATCCTCACTTCTCATCTTGAACAAAAATCAATTCAAAACACACCAAAAACTTTCATTTGAAACCTGAAATGTTTACAATGCTAAGAAAAAAAAAAAAAAAAAAACAAAGTTAGAGGCAGATGCAGGAACTTTTTGAATTGGATGCCAATAACTTAGGAGATAACACCAAAATTCAACAATTTGAAGGACATTAAATTTAAAACACTCTTCAAGCAAAGAAAACAATCACCAAAATGAACATACAACCTGAAGAATGGGGGAAAGCTGTCATCTACTCCAGACATAGAGTTCCAACCTAGTTTATGTAAAGAACTGCAAAACTTAATCACCAAAAGGTTGCCAGTTAATAAACAGGGCAAAGAACCACGGTCCTGTTCCCCAGATACTGTGAATCAAGTTTCCCAAACACAACTGCACAATGCCTCTGAAATAGGTTGAATTACTTAGGACCTTCCCAGGAACGACATAACTGGGTTATGCGACAGTTCTGTTTGCAGATTTTTGAGAAACCACTAGAGTGGTTTCTCCAATAGCTACATCCAGACCAACATGTGCAGCATTTGTATCCTTGACGATGGGTATTCAGACTGGGGTGATATGTCATCCACAAGGACTTCAAATATGAATTTTTGTGAATGTTAAATATTTTTCAATTTTCCTATTTCTTCTTTTGAGGACTCTGTTTAGTTTCATAGCCCATTTTTTATTACATGGCTCGTTTTCTTGGAGTATAGTTTTGTGGGTTGTTGTTGTTGGTGGTGGTGGTGGTGGTGTTACTAGCCCTCTATCAGATGGGTATCTGGCAAATATTTATTTTCCTCTATTCTGTGAACTGTCTCTTCACTCATTCAACAGTTTCCTCTACTCTACAGAAGCTTTTTAGTTTCATGAAGTCTATTGTGTGGACTGCTGGTCTCATTTCCAGAGGTACCAGGATCAGAATCTCCTTACCTCTGCCGATATGTTCAAGTGTAGTCCCTACTTTTTTCTCTATCACTTTCAAGGTATTGGGTCATATCCAGAGGTCTTTGATCCATTTGTAGGGTCTTATTCGGGGTCAGATATATAAGGACTTAGTTTCATTCTTTGCATATTGATATCCAGTGTTCCCTGCACCATTTGTTAATGAGGTTCATCGACAGATGAATGGGTAAAGAAAATAAGAGTATACATACAATACGGAATTCTATACAGCTATAAACAAAAATGAAATGATGGAATTGCAGGAAAGTTGGTGGAGCTTGAAAGTTTTTTACTGAGGGAAGTGACCAAGGTCCAAAAGGACAGACACAGCACATTCTCTCCCACGTGTGTTGCCTAGCTTCTGCTCCTCAGTTTCATGTGTTTAAAGTGGAGCACCCACAGAAACCAGAAATCTAGAAAGGAGACACTGGACAGGAACAGGGAACTTAAAAGGAAGAGGGACAGTAGCAAATTAGCACATAAATGACCCATGGGAAGGGTGGGAAACGGGGGTGGGGGTGGGGGTGGCAGAGGGGTTCAAACAGGGAGTGCTGGGGAGACAAGAGGGTGGGAGAAGGAAGAATCCGAACAAGGGAGGTATGAAAAGCCGTAATGAACCCTACTATCTGGTAACCCAATTAAAAAACATAAAAGATTCTGCAAATATTATCCAAGACCAGACATTGCCAGTCTCGGAAGTAACTGAATAAAATCCCTAGTACCAAGTGTGGGATGCAGGCTCTTGGCATTCCTCTTGGTTGCCCACAAAATCCTGATGACATGATCCTACTGTTAAAGACATCACAAGCTCTGGATGCAAAATACAAACGAAAACCCCCCTCTCTGCTGGGTAGCTTTCAGGAAGGCTGGAAAGTGCTGGGCTTTCTGTCTCTCTCCAGTCTGTTGGCGGAGGAAAAGAGCATGAGTGATCTTACCCAGTTAGGGACTCTCTGGACCAGAAATTCAACCAATCAGACAAGGTGTACCCACTGCTACAATAGTGGGACAACTCTTGTGGAGGGTAACCATCAGCTTCCTGGTTGGATTTGATGTGTACTCCACAGGAGAAAAATCCAGGCCCAATGCTATAAATCTGGTCAAAAAATGCTGACTGGAGATAGATGAATTAGGCCCCAGGAAGGGAAGAAACCTACTGCTACTTAGCAAAATTGTCATAGATTCAAAGAACCTTCTAAATGTCTATATTTGTACCCACATCCAAAGGTTGAGGGTGCTTAATCAGAGGAGCCTCTCTTTGTAGTGAGTGAAAGTGAATGCTGAGACCCATGGCTCCACAAGATACTAAGAATATAGGATGACCAGAGACTTACAGCACCTCTATGGGGTGCTTAAAATAAACCCTCTTAAAGCGTTCAAAAATTCTGTGGAAGGCAGGGCTGAAAGAAGGGAAGATCTGGAAGATAAGGAAAGGATTGCAAAAAGTTGTCTTTCAAACAAGCCAAGGCCATGCAATCATGAATTCAAGATGGCTGTGCCCACTGGCATTTGGTCTATAAAAACCAGACCCATCCAGCAGTCAGCTGTGAATAGAGAATGTGCTCACTGAGTATTACCACTTAGTGATAAATTAGTGTCAATGACAGTTTCTGGGAGGAGGGAAGAGATGGTATCTGGTTGTAACCACTGGTGAGCTCACCTGTCTCTATAGTTTCACACCCGGGTTCATAGACATGCAGTTACAGTCTGCCATCAAACACAAAATTAAAAGTGATGACCATATAATAAGAGCTGTGAAGGGAAGGGGAGTGGCTGGCCCAGGGGAGAGGGAAATGAGAGGAGGGCATAACCAGAATGTGCCTGTGTGTGTGTGTGTGTGTGTGTGTGTGTGTGTGTGTGTGTGTGTGTTTAAAACTAAGTCCAAAATTTTGAGAGAGAGAAATGATCAATATGTATTTGTAAAGAGGTTCAACATCCTTAGGCATGAGAAAAAGGCAAATTAAAATAATAATGACATTCCATCTCATACCAATCTGAATGGCTACTACCAAGGAAAAGGACATTTAATGCTAGCAAGGATATAAATTGTAAATTGGTTTAATACTAATGAAATCTGAGTGGAGGTTTAAAAAAAATAACGCATAAGCTCTATGTGGCCCAGCTACCCTACTACAGTGGGATACATACACATACTGAAAGCATGCTACATTGCTACATCCTTCTACAGAGACACTAGCATAATGAGCATGCTCAGTGTTTCTCTACTTACAATAGCAAGAAAACACAATAACATAGATATCCAACGACTGATGAACATGAAGAAATGAGGAACATACATACAATGACACTTCAGTGGTGGCGCATGCCTTTAATCCCAGCACTTGGGAGGCAGAGGCAGGCGGATTTCTGAGTTCGAGGCCAGCCAGGGCTATACAGAGAAACCTTGTCTCAAAAAAACAAAAAACAACAACAACAAAGAGCACCAAAAAGAAAGATAAGTTGGAAATTACTACATTAATGGAGTTGATCCGATCTCAAAAGACAAAAACACATACTCTTTCCTATGCAGAGCCTAGCTCCTAAGATTAGATATGTAGATTTACATGGGCATGAGTGCAGGTACAGGGGACGAGACTAGAAAGGGGCTGTGAGAGGGGAAAGCACATTCTCAGGAAAAGTGTGGAGAGGATAATAGACATGCACAAAAGCAGATTGGCAGAAGCTGTGGGAGGAGGGAGAAGAGGAAACCAGCATAATGAAACCTGTGACTGTATGTTAAGTAAATAAATAAAGTAAGGACTCAGAACACCTAACAATAAAAACCCATCCTTTGTTTAATCAGACCATCTCAATGTCACCTCAAGGTGTCAGCTCTGTATAATTTACAAGTTTAAAGCAGTCTTACTAAAAATAACAATGATGGAGGTAGGATGTAGTATCACACATCTATAATTCCAGCACTTAGGAGGCAGAAGCAGGCAGATCTCCCTGAGTTCAAAACCATCCTGATCTATACAGAGAGATACTATCTTAAAAAAATAATAATAATTCCAATGATGGTGGAAATCAAAACGAAGTCAATTTGCCAATTGAGATGTCGACTTTTTCCAAGTGTATATGACATAGTTAGTAACTTGAAGTTATTTTTATGTACATACTAAAGAAAATGAGGCAAATTCTCCTTCTTACCTTTGATATTGACATAAAGAGAATTAAGATCTCAGTCTCAATTATTAAACATGCATATCTCTAGTTGCTGGCTGAGCATCTTTATAGGCAGAATGAGCATGTCAAAGACAGCAGCATAGACTGCAAGAAGCTCTTAGGATCAATTACTCCATCTGCCACAGAGCTGAACACCATAGTAACCCATTGCTTCAACAAATCATCCAATGAGAGTACAACTCCACACAGCCACACCAAGCCCCGTAGTTACATGTCACTAAATTTTTAATGAAGTACAGACCCAAAATAGAATTCTTGTCTTCGGAGAAATCAGAAATAACTAGGGCTGTGCAACGCTTTCAGCATCGTTTACTCTAGCCTGGGTGTATAAATGGGAGAATCTCCCAGAAAGATGACTTTCCCAAAACTATCTGCTCAGTTTTAATTAAACACATTTTTCCTCAAAGCAAAACTCGTCTCTTTAATCTGTTCCCATTCAGCATGGAGTGCAAGGAAAAGAAATAGCAAAATCTGGTAATTAACAATATTTTAAGAAAACAGCCTAACTGGTAACAAAGCATTGTTTGTTAGACATGGATTAATTTGTTAGAGGTGTCCAGATGCTGCAGCCTGGGTAACATCAACAACAGAAAGGGTATCTCCCAATTATGCAATACATCAGATCAAGACAGTGGAGGCAGATTCAGTCTCAGCGGAGGTAGCTCAGGGTCGGCCATCTCCTTCCTACTGCTTCTTGGCCTGTGTTCCCTCTGTAGTGTCCCTCCCTGGGTCATAGGAACAACCCTTACACTGGATTAGGGAGAAGCCCAATGACTGTATCTTCACTCAATCACCTCTTCCAGTGGGATCTGTGGTACTGTGGTCTAGAGATTCAACATAGAGATTGGGGGGGGGGGCACAATACAGGCCACAGGAAAATACACAGACTGGTGACAGATGAATATACTTTGAATTTTAATATAGACAGGATGGGAGTTGCAGAGGAGATCCAAGTCTTTTTTTTTTCTTTTTAATGAGATTTTATTTCCATATATGTTCAATTACACACGACACTGAAGAGCTTTTTACTTTTTTTCTTCTTCAAAAAATATACATAAAAATCCTGTAAGATGTAATGGACATTGGCATGCAGAGCTGCCTGACTGGTCCCGTGTGGGTTATGTTCTCCCACATTCTCAGTACCAGGAAACAGCTTGAGCATGTCGCACTTCGCCATCACCCTCCTGAGCCCAAGTTCGAAATAGAAATTGTCAAACCTATATTAAACTTCAGTATAAAATGATCTTCAATGGAGAAAATATTGTGTTCACAGCTCCTCTCTAAATCATTTTAAATCAGAGTGGAAAAGTCTTCACATTTGCTTTTGGGCTCCTTTCACAATGAATCTTAGATGAAGAAAAAGGTAGCTGCAGAAAACACCCCTCTGCTTCTCTCAGGGCTTATCTGCTACTGCATACTAAGGAAAATACAAGGACCCCATAAACTTAACGGAGAATGGAGGCCATTTTTCCTCTCTTGGGAGAGGCACAAATAACTGACCAAACATTGGCATCATTCACTCTTCATAATCTGCCATGAATATGCGATTGCATTCAAATAAGATAGCGACACACACACACAAACACACACACACACACACACACACACACAAACTGTA
The DNA here is from genome assembly GCA_902729485.2 of Mus minutoides. Classification (NCBI taxonomy): domain Eukaryota; kingdom Metazoa; phylum Chordata; class Mammalia; order Rodentia; family Muridae; genus Mus; species Mus minutoides. The sequence goes on along the minus strand of LR752362.1, from coordinate 549 downwards.
CAGAGAAAATTTTTAAAATGTTAAAGTTTTCATGCTATAAAATAAATTCCCTGGGTTGGAGAGATGGCTCAGCGGTTAAGAGCACTAACTACTCTTCCAAAGGTCCTGAGTTCAAATCCCAGCAACCACATGGTGGCTCACAACCATCCATAATGAGATCTGATATCCTCGTCTGGAGTGTCTAAAGACAGCTACAGTGTACTTACATATAATAAATAAATAAATCTTTAAAAATAAAAAAATAAAATAAATTCCCCATCTTATTCACAAGAAAGAAAATCAAGCAAAAGAAGACATTAATGACATGTAGGTTTATATTTCTAACTAAATGGATTTGGATGTAGTAACCATTGTGGCTAACATTCTATTAACACCACAATGGCAGAAAGTTAATACTTTCCTGCATTTTGCAGTAAAACAATCAGTTATTCACCCTGTGGAACTGATACATAGACATTGTGGAAAGACCGTATAATTTGCAGATAAATCATACTGGCTGCATAAGATGAATCCTGTGAGGCATGTGATTCCTCTCTAAAAACAGTTCTG